>JAJHUR010091423.1:0-17169 GCA_027495735.1 Lutjanus campechanus
TTAAATTACATTGATTAAAGAAAAGAACATCCTGGTAAAGTGATGTTACTGCATCTACAAGGTTGTCATTGTTATCAACCTCTATCAAAGCTCTGTGCACGTTTATAATTTAGAATTGTGTGCTGTCTTGAGCTCCACAAAGATTTTTCTTGTTTCACTTCTTCATTTACAAAGTAAAAAAAAGTCTAAGTAGTTACTTTGATCACTCAGAACAGGGGGAGGTTTTATTCTCCCTGGAACATGTTGCCTTTGATTTTTAATGAATTATACCAACTTGTTTTTAAATGTTCCCTTCCTCCCACAATTTAATTGCAAAAACAATTGAAAAAACATGCATCACAATTTTTTTTTTTTTAGATAAGGTGCAGTGGAATCAGGCATTTTAGTCCACAACAATTCTAAAAAAAAATCTGCAAAATCCTGAAGAGAATAACTAGTAATTTAACACTTTTTCAGTTGCAAAGGTAACATTTTGTGTGTATGAGAGCAGAAATACTGGACAGCTGACCTGGGCTCCGGGCATGGGTGCGAAGGGGTTGGTGGGTCTGAGAACAGGCTGGTTGTACATCATTGGCTGAGGAGCCATCACTGGTACCCCACCCATTTGACCCATCTGGGGAGGGACCTGAAGAGACAGAGAAAGAAGATGGACACAGAAACAAAACAAGAATGAAAAAGACAGCAAGATGAAAACAGAAAGGGAGAAACCAATGATGCAAATACAACAAAAAGGCACAAAAGGTCAGAGACAAACAAAACAGAAAACAAAAGGATGAAAAGGAAGGACAAGGACAGAAAGGTGGGAAGGAAAAGGTAGAAAAAGAGAGAAGACAAAGGGAATAATCAAGTGAAAGAAGCTACAGCAACTATTTTGATAACCAAATAATCATTTGAATCATTTATCAAGCATTGTTTGTATCTTCCATAAATGTTAGGATTTGTTGCTTTTCTCAGTTTCATGAGTGTAAACTGAAAATGTTTTGGACTGTAGGTCAGACAAAACAAGTCAGATGACTTATTTTCACTTGTTTCTTAATTTACAATTTAATCAGTAATGAAAATTGTTAACTGCAGCATTATTCTGAGGTTTCTTACACATTTTCAACTTATTTTTTAAATACTTTTCCAGACTTCTCTGTAGATTTTTCAGACCATATTTGCATCTCGTATTTTATATTAGAGACTGTCAAACCAGCCCTCTGAAAACTTGCCTTTACCCACTGTGGCTGTTGCATCCTACACAGAAAGATGGACGAACTCAACAAACATCTCTGACATCAGACAAACTAAACTAACCGATGCTGCCTATACCCTACGTATTGTCCCCTGACACACTGAATAAACTATATTACTCTTCCCACCTCATTTTTGTCTCTTTTATAAATAAGAACCCAAAATGATTTGGAAAAAAAAGTTGAAAAATTAAAATTTCATGGCAACTGTGCAGCTTTGTTCATTCACGGTGTCCATGGAAACAACGATGAACGCAGTCATAAAGAGATGGTTCTCTTATGCAGAGAAGATAGTTCATTTATTTCCTGATAACTTCATCACTGCATAACTCATAAACAGGGATTTCCACACGGATACGGAGCAGCCAGCCGGTTGTGAAAAGTACCCAGCTAGGGGGTCTGAGGGAGAAAAGATTTTGGCAGAAAAAGCCCAAATTTGGTGTCTCTGGCACATTCTAACGCCACTACTCCATCATACAGACTGATCTAAATTATTGCATAGTTTACTGAGTTTGCCTCTGTGATTGTAAACATGTAGTGAATTTTTGAGAAGCAGAATTTAGCTTCTTGTATGTTTTAGCCCACATAGTCTGTAACTAGCTGTTAATATTTAAAATCACACCTATTTCTGACTGATCAGAACTTTTGTAATTAAGAATAGGACTGCACAATTAATCACAACATTATCAAAATCACAACATGACCAAGTGCAATATCCAAACTGCAGAACCAGAATCAAATTGCAATTTTTTTTAAAAGAAGGAAAGATGTGTCAGAAAACAGCATTAAAGTGAAGTAGTGTAGCGCTGCATAGATGTCCTGGCCTAAAAAACTTGATATTCTTGAAATTGTGATGCGAAAGTGATCATTCCCACGAATCGCATCACATATTGCAATCACAATATCAGTCAAAATAATCATAATGACTTTTTTTTACTATATCACAAGGCCCTAATTAAAAATCACTGAAACATGAGGACATTTGAGCCGCAAACATTTCAAAATTATGTGTCTTAGTGTATGTTTGCAGAGAATTAGAGACGGCTCTGTTGTGAAAAGTGCAGTGTAAATAAGGATAAGTCAGTGATTCATTGGAAAATAGTCCCCTCCAAGTGTTACTGTATTTTAGGAAACAGAAAAGGAAACAAGTATTTTTTTCTATACTCTCTTTTTCTTTTTTCTATACACGGGCAAATGCTATTTAAAAAAAAATAAATAAAAAAATTAAAATTCCAATTTTATGTTTTGGTTTACTTTATTTTTTTAATTTATAAACTTGTTCTGTGTCAGAAAACAGTCTTGTCCAGGGCAAGAATTCACAACTTTAAACAATTAAAAAATGTGTGAAAAGCTGTCAAAATCTAAAACTGACCATACCTACTGATAACATAGGTGCAATAATGTGCTCTTATAATCATTTTGTTTTAAAAAGTTTTTTCATGAAAAGTCCCTTTAAAGTTGTGTCCCAGATTTCAGTCATCTCTGTCAGATTTATACAAAAACAAACCACGTCTCACTTCTTGGTTTAAAAAAGTTGGGAATACAGCTCAGGCACTTGTAAGCTTTATATTTCTATACAATTTCACTTCATAATATTACTACCTAATGTGTCTCAACCATAACATATCAACTCCATAGCCGTTCTTAATCAAAGCTAAATAAGGATTGTTGTTTCAAAATGTGTATTTTGATTAGCATTCAGAGAACTTCTGAGCAAATTTAAAAAACAAAATGGCTGCTCACAGCAACTCTGCTGTGAAATGAAAACAACAACATTTAAACCTAAACTAAACATTTAATGATTAAAAACATTTCATCACTAGGAGGTTGGCCTGTCACAAGGTGTAATATCCAAGAGTTTGACCTCTTCACAAATATTTTTCCAGCATAACTGAAGAGTAAAGATCAAACCCCTCTCAAAACATGGTCGTGTCCCAGTCATGTACGTATGTGAGTAACAAGTTTGACTGTGTGTACATGAACAGTATGTTTTTGGACACTCACCATTCCATACACAGGCACTTGCGGTGTGGTCATGGGAAAAGCCATGGGAGCTGGAGCCTTGAAGAGAAGAAAAAAAAACAGGAATCAACTTAAAGCAGGTGGGGAAAGAAGCAGATGTGGCTGCAAACATGACAGACAACACACATGGGTCAAACATTTTACAGCTTGTGTCAACCTGCATGTGTGGAAAGCTGCTAGTGTAAATAATACCAGGACATTTATACAGTTTTAGTGTGTTTAGCTCTGACAAGCGTCTCATCTGTCTCTATTAGACATGTCTGACTCTGAACACAATAAATAAAACACACACAGTCTAATGTATGTGCAAGGAGAGTACATTTGATGCAGATAAAGTGTGTTCACATTAGGAGCGCGACAACACAGCATGCAGCAGAGGTACTTAGTGGTATCCCACTGGGAGCAATCATTACCATGGCTTTAAAAGGGGTGGCTCAGTAGGACGGCGTTTAGCCCTGCCCTCCTCACTCCACAAATCAAATCCACTACGGCTGAATGGGCCTCAAATTCAACGTGACGGGCAATTTGTAGCCGTCGGTTACAACCCACGCACATCCTCAACAAAGCGCCTGATTTCTGCTCGACACGTTGGTAATTTATGGGAGCGAGTGCCCGTGGTACATTACAGTATGGTATCAGTGAAATGTCCCGGAGGGGAAATCAGTTTACAAGATGAGAAGTGAAGATGCAGTGCAGGGTGCCTCCTGCACAACACAGGGCCATCTATAACACACTCACTCACACACACCACTATATTAATATTCACAGATGTTAGATGAGTTATTCATCGCCTGCAGTCATTTTACAGTTTGTGGAGTTACACATCACCGAGGCACGCACCCTGACAACTTCTCTCCATTATTTGAGCTGATCCTGATCGTTTCCACTCACCTGCATAATAATGGTCAAACAACATAAATGTCATATTTCCGTAACTATTTCCACGTCTTTTTTAAGTTTGAGGTTTGACTGCCGCTCTTTAAATCATCTCATTTCGCCCCACGCCGTTTTTATCAGATGACAGATTTTAAAAAAACGCATTAAAAAAAAAATTCAGGATTGTTGTGCAAAGGCCAACTTTTTATCTTGAGGCGTTTGAAGGCCTTTGCACACCAAGCATTTAAATCCATGATTGTGACAGCCCTACATATAATACAACCTCCACTCCAAAAAGGTTGTGAGGTTGTGCAAAACATAAATGAAAACAAAATGCACTGATTTGCAAAAACCTTTCAACCTTTATTCAACTAAATAAGGTACAAAGACAAGATATTTAATGTTCAAACTGATACCAACTTTGTGAGACATGTTGCAGGCCTAAAATTCAGACTGAGTGTATATTTACAAAGTTTGAACATTAAATATGTTGTCTTTGTACTGTATTCAACTGAATACAAGTTGAAAGGTTTTTGCATATCACTGCATTCTGGTCTTATTTCCATTTTAACACAACATCTCAGCTTTTTTGGGATTGGGGTTGTAAAAAATCTTAATTTCTCTGTGGGATTTGAGAGTACCTGCGAGGCTCTGCAGATGTGACAGGATAATACCAGTGTGATTCCACTCCTCCTACAGTATCACACGTAATTGTAGAGTATTTGCTGCAGAGAGAAGTTGCAACTGTTTGCTCTGCTGCAGGTCAACCTGCTCGCCCAGAAGTCAGTGGGCTCCCACTGTTTCTTAAAAACCCATTAAAAACAGCTTGCAGACACACGCTGCTGCCTTCACAGACCTAATCCATCATTGTAAATGAGACAACTGAGCCACTTCTCTTTGCATGACTTTATAGCGTCTCAATCATTACAGAGGTATTAAAACACTTCCACTCCACCAGAGCTGGAAGTCTCTCCTGCTGGAGTATGAAACAGTGCACATAAATGAAAAAAAGGTTAAATATTTCCATTAAAGGCAGTAATTAGCTGTGTGAAATCAGATATTACCTTTGCAGTCTTACGTCAAATGATGGATTACATTAATCAAGGCAATACAATGGTGGGTTTAAGCTTTTTACGTGGAAAAATAAAACACTAGCATTATCCTTTAATTGATACTTATGCAACGATGCCTTAATCAATGCTTTAAACAAATAGCTTGTTATGCTGGTTGAACTCTGGTCTTGCAGTATTTTAAGACTGTTTTAGCTCAGTTTTCAATGTACAAAACCTTTGCTGACTTGCTAAATTCTCACCTTTAAAGTAAATCATATGTTCAGTCCTCAAAGTTTCACATTTCAATGCACATCACCGGACATATAAATCAATAAATCAGTTTAACATGTGTTAGCAAGGAAAAAATAAACATTTTCTTCATTTTTATATTTCATGTATTACTGCAGCTTACTGTATTTTAGATGATTGATGTCTCTAGTGTTTGATGTCTTGAATAAAACAAACTTGTGGTCGATACAGAACAGAAAAGTTAAATTGAAGCACTGAGGAGCACTCTAGCTGTAGGCTACAACACGGGCCATATAAACTGGAACATTTTAAAGTATACCAAATTGGTTATTAGTGGTTCCTGTGCACAATGTTCACATGATTTTTTTTTTTTGTCTATGATTTCTAAGCAAACTTATTTGCCTTTATTCACGACAGACGTTTGCGATAATGAAACCATCTGGAAGTGTAAGTCACACTGAATCTAAAAAACAGTGTATTATGTCTGTGTTCACATTTCATTCAGTTCTTGAATTTTTTGGCGAGTTTCTGACTGAGAATAAGTCTTATGCAATTGTCTGGCACCCTTAAAGTTTGAAAATGTGATACTCCAGACTTTTTTAAATCCATATTTACATTTATTCTCAAATTTAAGTTCTTATTCTATAGACTTCTGATACTCAAATTAGACATTGTTTCTCATTGTTACTTGTATAATCTTGATGAGATAAGCACAGCAGTGTGTTGATGAGAATTATTTACAGTTTGATGGGGTGGGGTGATTCGCACTGTGTTTACATTCTAAACTAAGCTAGTTGTTGAGTTTTGGTGAGGATGGTCAAGCATGAGCAACTGCAGATGGATACAATATGACCGTCACACCCTGAGGCCAGTGTATGGAAGCATTTTGGCCTCTAAGTTGAAGGGAAAACAGAGCTCGACAAGAACCACACTCTATGCAAGTTGTATTTAATTAATTCTAATTCTAACTCTAAGTATGGATCATTAGCAATGTGTTTTAAAAGTAGCAAGTAGTCGCACAGTAAGAAATGAACAAAATAAAGAAATAAATCACGTATATAAACCAAAAATTTCGAGTCATCAAGATGAATTAATAATTGTTGTAAAATCGCACCATAGCCCCTTAGATCAGAATCAGATGTATTACCTCATTTGATAATGTGAAATTTTAAGGACCAAAATTAGGAGTTAGGGAATTTTTTTGTGTAAAGGATTTGGAAAATTGATCTATAAGAAAAACAGTGTTGTCCCATTTAAAAAAGGCTCACTGATGGAAACGTTGCTGGCCCTGTCCACAGCAGTTCACTGTTTAGCTTCCGAGCTGGTACTCCTCTCTGCTTCTCCAAACTGTGGGCCTGTCAATCACCATCTACTGTTGGTAACACACTGATTATCATACAACCCCCACATCAAAAATCCCAAACTATCCCCTTAAAAGTGACAACAAGAAGTGATTCTCTGCCAAGAGATCTGAAGCAAAAGGTTTCTGGTCGGGTCAGGTGAACCAGTGAACTGATCTCAGGAGTTAATCAATGTGATTTATCAGCCTTTCATCTCTGCCTCCAGGGAGCAGGCTATGAAAGCTGATCATAACCATTGATCAATCTGATCTCTTGAAGCAGCAGAGCTGGCCAGCAGCCAGAAAGGTAAGAAAAAGAATCCGAGAATTGAAGCCAAAAGACTTGATTCATCTGTCAGATACGTTTATCGCTCACTTAGTAATACACTAGTGGCTTAGCGGGTTTGAGTATCTGAAACCACGATTAAAGATTTAACTGACTGTTGCACCTGAACCGAGCAGCAAACCATCTGTCTCTGAGCCTGACTCTGTTTATGTCTGCTTGTGCAAAGTGACAGAGGGCATCGCTTTATTTTTGTAAGCATGACAAGAAGATGTCTGAGAGGAAAAACTGAGCAGGTGAGACACTGTTTATGCACCGCTACACCTCCTCTATCACTATCTTTGTCCATCTGTCTCTCAGCCCAGCTGTCGGCCTTCGATGCATCACCCTTTACATTCATCTGTTATGTCTACATCTGTCTTTCATGCTCAACCTCTCTCCTGTTGTTTCTATCACTCTTTTTGTCTCTAAGGTGCCTCCCTCCTTCTTTCCCCACCTGCTTATTCATTTTTCTGTCTTTTCCCTACATCTTTGAGCGATTCAGAGCTGAACTTTCGCTATTCCCTTTGCCATTTCCCTCTTCTCTCTATACTTTTCCCTGCAAAGTCAGGTTTGTGATCTTACAATGACCTGCATGAGTTAAGTGAAGGTTAAATAAGTAGAAGGCTTTGCAGGATTTCTGGCTGGCATTTTAAGTATCAAGCAACCATAGACCGTTGCAACCTTGCCCTTCAGGCGAGAATCTCAGATGTGGGAGTTTTACTTATCATGCGTGATGCATGACAGCCAACTTATTCTCTGCTCTGCTACCTGTGATGTCTTATATATTACTGCCACATGCTGCTATGACTTGTTTATTATGTTACTGGCTTATGGAGGTTATGTTTGCTGCTTTTGTTGTTCCAAATACTTTTCAACTTGTATTCAATTGAATACAGTGCAAAGACAAGATAGTTCATGTACAAACTGATTAACTCATTGCTTTTTGTAAATATACACTCATTTTGAATTTGATGCCTGCAAGAAATTTCAAAACAGTTCGGACAGGGGCAGTGAAAGACTGGGAACGTTGTGAGATGCCCAAAAAACACCTGTCTGGATCATTTCACAGGTAAACAGTTTAACTGGTAACAGGTGACAGTATCATGATTGGGGCTCAGTCATTCACAAGCATGGATGAGGTGAGGTTCAACACTGCGAAAAACAATGTGGACACACAATGTGTGTCCTCAGTTCCCAAACACTTACTGAGTGTTGTTAAAAGAAAAGGTGATGAATCAACAGTGGCAAACATGATCCTGTCCCAACTTTTCTGGAACATGTGGCAGGCATCAGTGAGAGTGTATATTTAAAGAAAACAATAAAGTTTATTAGTCTGAACATTAAACATCTTGTCTTTGTACTGCGTTAAACTGAATATAGGTCAATAAGTATTTGCATATAATTGTATCATGTTTTTAATTTACATTTTACACAGCTTTCCAACTTATATTTACAATAGTTAGAGACAATATATTTTTCTCGGGGACAATAATGAGCAGTTCTATTAATACTTTCCCTCCCTAAGCTTTATTTGTTTGTGGTCAAAGCTGATGCATTTTTTTTTGTGTTTGCTTGTCTTGCTAAATGTACACTGAAGGCAGGATTCAGTTCAATGCTGACCACACAGTGTAAGGACTTTTGTCTTGCACCATATAGGAGGGGTAAAAACATTTTTGTTTGCTTTGCTGAGAGAACAGTGAGTTCATTTTTTAAATTGTGCAACTGAATTAATCGCCAGAAGCAATTTCTGTTTTTGCTTTCTGCCCTTGTCGATGACATGTCTCCAAACTTAGATGGTTTAGTGTTAGTTTCACAAGTCTTAGGGTCCTGAAATGGACTGTGAAGAATGCTTATAGATCATACTGAAGTGTTTAATCTGTCTGCACATGGTTTTAATAATGAGGCACGTAAACTTTTATATTTTTCTTACTGCCAACAAATACTATAAAAACCATAAAGAAAACATTGGCTGGGGGCGCATAGACAAAATTTCTTCAACCTGATTGAGATTCAAAATTTTCCAAACGATTTTCAGGGCTTCTCAAAGTCTGGAACAAGACTTAAACCTTAAGCATTTAATCAGATTATAAGTTTTTTGAAATGAGCAAAGTGATACCAAAGAAGAAGAAGGCTTTTGATTTGGTTGATGATTCTGTGGATTCCGACTTCATTCATTGATTCATATTTAAGGTTATTTGTGGAAATTGGGCAAAAAAAAAGTTCTTTTAAAACAAGCTTTAGTAAAGAAAGAGGTGATAGAGAGATGACGAGGAAAACAGCAAGAGGGGAAGGGTCTGAAGCACATTATAGAAGTCATTGAGCAGCTTGGAAAGACTGTTTTACTAAACAGGGATAAGTACTTACATAACTAGTATAGAACATTCCATTCTGCATCAGGACGCAACAGGGAAAAAAGACAAAAGACAGACACAGAGAAAGAGAAGGTAGAAAGAAAGAGACAAAGATGACAGGGAGAGAAACGCAAGAGAGGGAAGAGGATGAGAGGAAGTGACAACGTGAGGATGAATCCAAAGAAAACGGGGAGATGATGAAAGAGGTAAACAAAAAAAAGGTATGACGAGGTAGAGACAAGGAGAAGGTAAAGAAAGGGGTTTAAGATTGAGAAAATGACAAAGTACAGAAAGCAAAATGTAAAATAGGATGGGATTGTAAAAAAAAAAGGAGAAAGGAAGAATGAGAGAAAGATGACAGAAAGTGGATAAGACAGGAGAAGAGAAAAGAGAAAGAACCACAACGTCGGCAAAGATGGAGGACCAACAGCAACAAGTAAAGGAAACAAAACGAGAGAAAACAAAAGAATGAGGGGTCAAAATATGGACGAGCAGATGTCAAAGGCAGTGTAGCGAAAAACAGGACGAGCAGATGACAACGCAAAACAAGAGCCACAATAAAACAGAACACGAGCGAAGACGGGAAGGAAGATGAGTGGATGACAGTGCAAAAAAACAGATGGAAGAAATGCACGAAGAGGACGAGCAGGACAGGAAAGAAGAGATGACAGCAGGGGTGAAGGGGGGAAGAAGGAAAGGACCAACAGGAGAGCGAGAGTAAAAAAAAAAAAAAAAAGAAAGATAGATATTTGGGGGAAAGGGAGAAAGAGAGGAAGCGGAGGGTTAGTGACAGTTTGTCCTCGTCAGCCAGAAATCGCTGTCCGGAGATCAGGAGGACAATCAGGAGCTGCCAAGATCAGCACACACACACACACACACACACACACACACACACAAACACACACAGAGCATGCACAAGCAGCTATATACTGCAGCAAGTCAATATACACACACACACACGCACGCCAGCACTTCCATCTATATACAGGATGAAAGAAGTACAAAACATTCCCATGCACACAGACATCAGCATTCAGTGTGCGCGCTGCGACAATTTAAGATTAATAAGCAAGGTGTCTGCAAGTTTTATTCAGTTTCATAAGTTAGATCCAAACTTACAAACCAATTTTGCATCTGAAATTGAGAGGAAAGTGAAAAACGTCATGTTCTGTGCAGCCACACTGGTTTTTCACTATTAAAGAAAGGTTTGACATTTTGGGGAGTGTGCTCAACATATTCACTTTCTGGTGGAGAGAAGATTGATTTCACTGGAGCCAAGCTAGCCAGTACCCTCAGATTCAAGTCTTCATGCTAAGCTAACTGGCTGCTGGTTGTAGCCAAGAAGTAGTTCTATAACCCCCACAGATTGTTTTGACATTTTATATTTTTTTGTACAGATTAAACCGACGAGATGTAACGTGTCAGCTTTACAGGTGCTGGTAGGTGGATTTTGTTACTTTTATACAAACCCAGGCTAGCTGTTTCCCCCTGTTTCAAGTCTTTGTCCTGTGCTAAGCTAAGCTAACCAGCTGCTGGCTGCAGCCCCATATTTAATGGGCAAACATGAGAGTGTTATTAATCTTCTAATTAGGGATGGCTCGATACCCCATTTTAATGTCTGATACCGCAACCTTGAGTATCTGCCAATACCAATCCAATACCATCTTTATCACTCTCTTAAAGGTAGAAGCAGTAAGATTTGTCCTACCTGCTCACAAAGGCACTATAAAGATGCCAGGACACCAAATTCTGATGTCTAAGGTTGGTTAAACATAAAATAATGAGAAATACAGGCAGAGGCAACCACCACCACACACTTCTAATAGGTCATAAGTGATGATTGAAAGGGATTATGTTTCCGAGTCTGTACATTGTTTTTATTGGGAAATGTTGCATATTATGTCCAATAACAATATATTTTCATTGATGTACTTGAACCTAGCCATCTAAAACCAGCATGCTCAAACTATGAAACAAATAATTTAGCCCTATAAAGGAAGAATACACAGCCCACAACGGGACTCGGTTAATGCTGTTGTTTTTGTTTTTATTTAAACGTTTATCAGTATTTTTGATTGGTCAGCACCATTCAAACATTCAAAATGAAATTTAAATAACTGCTGTTTTGTTTTCCTCTTCCTTGAGCTTAAAATAAGTCCATGCAGCTGATATGATAACAGATGCCGATCTACTGTGCATGAGTGGAATGCATCCTCCAAATGGAAGGAAGTCATATAAACACAAATAATAGGCGTCCATGGCAGCTCTCCTTGTACGATCCGTTCAGGGTATAATGGAGCCTTTACTTGTGACACATCTCTCTTCGTGGCGTGTCCCTCATAGTTTAATTAAGCCTTTGCTTTAGGTGATAGCTTAGATAGCCCCCCAGTATACGAACCAGTGATTTTTCCTAGTACCGGACCAATACTGATACTAAGTATCAGGCTGGTTAATCCTGACATCTAATTCAACTCTCGTCAAGAAAGCGAATATGCATACATCCCAAAATGACAAACTATTCCTTTAATACAGTGCAACATGAATCCAGAACATATTTAACACCTTTAACTAAAACTGAATTTAATACTCGATATAACTTCTAAAGAATTTTAAAGAAACAGGACACACTTTTTAAGATGTTTCCAGGACTTACAGACACCTTGATGGATCCTCATTAGAATAATCCTTTTGTATTGCAACTTATTTTTCTCTCATTTTTGTAGCTTTGGCCATCATTTCTTGGAAAAGTGACACAGCTATAATTCACATGGGCAAGAAACATGAGCAACAACTGATTACCCAGATTGTGTGCGAGCTCACAAATGTTCGGTAACAACACTTCAGTGCACAGGAAAACTGTGGTAAGTATGGTAGGTCAAAGTTGAACCAGGATGGCCGTACTTAATGGAATTAATTGAAATCATTTTACAATTCACCTTGTTTTTTTCCTAATAAATTTGGTTTAGCTGGGAGTTTGTTTAAAACCTGCTTGAGTGTCTTACCGCTCGCGTTTCTTGCCAAAGTTAAGCAATATTGTAATTTTTACCCCATTTCAGCAAACAACATGGTTTGTTCAATGTTATTATTACTGAAAGAAATGATGACTTAAACAACCAAAACAAGATCTAAGTTGTAATAAGCTGGAATCATCCTTTAAGACTTTCTTGCAGGACTTTCAGGCACCTTGAAGGATCCCTTTAGGGCAAATTTATACGATCACCTCATGGGCCACATTCTGCCCCTGTATGCATGTGTGTCTTTGTGTCTCCTCACCACGTGTTGTACAGGCATGGGCTGTGGGGCCATGGGCGCGGGGCTCCACTGTGTGGTCGACATGGTCTTATTCTGCCAGTTCTGGCCGCCCGTCAGCTTCTTCTCTCCAGGCTGGCTCCAATGCATCTCTGGCCTGAAGAGGGACGAGCAGAGCGACACGACAAGCACACTGTCAGGCTTTTTTGCATTTTCATTTGTTCAACCTGAGGCCATTTTCTCAAACAACACCAAAACCATGTCCTGAAAGAAAGAAAATGCAGTAGATTTGCTCTTTTTACTTGTAAATTCTTCTTTCTTTTTGTTTTATTTTTTTATATTCCCAGTGAGGCGCATCATGAATTTTAAACACTAAAAATAAAACAAGTACAGAAGAATAAATGTGAATCATGCCTTCAACACTCTACAGAAGCACTCTGCCACAAGCCTGAATAGCTAAAAGCAATTGAGTACTTGAATATAAATTTGATTTTGACTGTTAAGGCATAGTTCAGATTATTTGAAGTGGGGTTGTGTGATGTACTTATCGGTAGTCAGTTTATTAACTAGAGTATATGGTGGCCGACACGCCCCCAGTTTGGAGAAACAGAAGGTAAGCTCAGCAGTGAACTGCTGTGGACTGGGTCAGCAGCCAACACTTGAAAATAGGCCGATCTAAAAGCATCAACAACATTTTAAATGTACACCAGGGCAGGAATCTCACAGGAGCCACAGCGGACTTGGCTGCTGTGCGTCCTCAGTTTGGCTTTATCCCCCTCCAAAAATTATATGCCCTGTGGCTTCAGCGGCCTTGATGCCCCGCCCGCAGTGCCCCAGCTGATTTCGCCATTTTCTCTTCTGCTTTCCCGTCAATACAGTTTTTAGACACCAGTGTCGTTTGTTGAGATTTTGATTGGGCAACATCAAGTGAAACACTGCACACACAAACAGTGGTGGGTCAGATTTTGAGGCTGGTATGAATCGCTGGAAACTTGGAGCAGAGACAGGAGGCACAAGACAAGGAGCGTGTGTGTATGCACAGAAGTGTCAAAGTGATTTAAACTTTCTTTGATCATGTAGCCTGATGCTATTCTACGTTCTGTGGTTTACACTGCAGACTGGAGTCTCTGTTAACAGTGACAGAGACAGATCCATGTTAAGTGCACACGCCTCCTCTATGAATCAGCTGTAGTTTAATTGCACTGAACTGTCTCTCTCTATGAAAACCCATTACCACCAATGTGATAAAAAAAAGAGGACCGGCAAGTCAATATAATAATAAAATTTCACAAAACTTTCACATTATTATTCAATGACAAGTTTTTCATTATTCTGAGACACTACCTCAATATATATCTCACAGTATTTAGGTATGATGTCATCGTATAGCCTGACCTCTGACTGACCTCCTGAAGTATAATCAATCATCCTTAATTTAAATTCATTACATTATTTTCACACACTTAAAATCATTGTTTCATTTCAAGACCAAAGGCCAAGCACTCTTGCTAAACCAGATTTTACCTTACACAGCGCAGGAGTTGCTGGTCTACTGCTTCCTCGATCTGTTATTTAGTTTGTGCTATTGAATAACTGGTGGCTACACAATAACACATGATAGCTTAATAGAAGCATGTAAAGGCTAAATAAAAAAGACCCAAACAGTGAGCCCAGTGGAACTCCATATGTCATTCTAAACCACTTGTTGAATCTAAACTAACCTTTTAAAACACAGAAGTCACACAATAACACAAACAAACCAACAGATCGAGGCGGGTAGACCGTAGACTGTAGGTGGTAGACTCCTGTGGTTTGCCAAGTAAATTTACGGATTGTGCCAATGGAGTCTGGTTGCTTTGAAAATGACAGTTTTCCATCAGAAAAAGCTGTTTGACGTCAAAGTAGTGTTCTAGATACAGTGTACACTTGTTTAGGTGGCTAAAATACATTTTGTTGCTGATCCTGTACACAGCAGTTCATGGCTTAGCTTCCTACACAGGTTCTCCTGTTGCTTCTCTCAACTGAAGGTGTGCCGACCGCCATCTACTGTAGATAATATACTGACTATGGACAAGTACCTCATGCAGCCAAACTTCAAATAATCAGAACGATCCTTTAGGTAGTAAAAGCTTTATGTTGACAGCGGTGTATTTGTTTTGCCACTAGATAAATCCTACAGACTAAACTAGAAGCACAACACAGAGACATCATCACAACTCAAGACACTTACTTCTTGGCTGGGGTCCCACCAAACTGCAGATCTGAGGAGAGACACAACCACAGAGAAACTGAGTGATCATTTTTCAAAGGCAGTAAATGAAAGACAGGGAGACGGGTATTTCGGCCTCAGATACTGTTTTTCTCTCTGATTTTACTTCATCTTTGTTCTCTTATATAATCTTTTCACTAGTTTGTAACATTCAGATGTGTTTAATCAAAATTCTTCATGACGGGGAGGGTAAAATTTTTGCAAGCTACAGATTCCACCCAAGTACAGTTGTAGATAATATTACTGGTTGAATGGTCATTGTTGAAAAAGGGCGAAAAGCAAAAGAAAAAGGTAATGTTGCCACATGACAACCAAAGGGATATAAGCAAAAAGTCTTCATCTAACAGTGTATGTCCCTGTATCAAAAAGCTTAACCAATATGAGTGAAAATAAATATCTTCAAAGTGTGTTTCCGTACACTGAAAACCAGACATTTCACATTTTAAATTGCATAAATTGTCAAAAAGTAAAATACTGCAGCCAGTTAAGTGTTTTTGTTCCCTTTGCGGGCACATTCAGCTATGTGTGCACATGCATCTGGACACTCACTGCCCACGAGGTTGGCCAGAGAGGAGTCGAGGTCGTTGGCTAGCAGCTTTCCTCCTGGATGGATGGCCATTTGAGGAGGAGGCGGAGGAGGTGCAGTGTGCGTGGGAATTGTAGGCTTCAACAGGTCACCTAGAGCATCAAAACCTGGAGGAGAAACAAACTTATGCATGTAAATAAGCTGAGGGAAGAAATAGAGTTTTGCTAAGAACAAGAAGAGCAAGCTGGTAACAACATCATAAAGACAGAAGTGGACACAGAGGGGTTAGTACAACACACAGACACACAGAAAGAGAGAGAAGCAATGAAGTAGACACAGATCAGATTAAATATGCACTGAGGAGTACACGGAACCACAAAATGTTAAAACAAACAAACAAAAAACAACAGGACTGAACATTTGCTTAAACCGTTCCCCTAGCAGTGATCTCCCAATGATAGCTTAGCAACCGTAACTAGGCGCAGCAAGCCTTCTAAGCTTTGGCTTTCTCCACATGTTGAGGTACAGTGCATGAAGCTTTAGGTTAAAGAGTTTAGAGGTTTGTTTTTTGCCTTTCCGAAAGCCCATCAATAACTTCTTTTTGCAACCAGTGGAGTGTCCCCTGCTGGCCATTAGAAAGAAAGCAAATTTAAGGCACTTCAGCATTAGCTTTACCTCTGAGACCTGGAAATTCTGTCCACCATTTAATATACGGTCTATGTCAGCAACTAGAAATGAGAAGCTTGCTTTTGTGTACTTCTGTTTGAAGCCAAGGACCCATTGTTTCAAAAAGTTACAACGAATTTAAAGTGGCAAATCTGCATCCTTAAAACACGCTGAATGAAAACAGCACGACAGGTGCAGCAACAGTAACTAAGGAGAGGTCACTAATCAAATTCACTCATCAAATTGTAGCAACAAAAATCTGAATTAACAGTGAGAGAAAGTTCATGCTTGAGATGAAGAAAGTTAATGAACAGGAGCAACTGATTTCCAAGTATCTGTGAGAAGGCATTTAATCCTGAATCTAATGAGAGCAGACTCAACTTTCAGCCTAATTTTCCAAACTTTTCAGAAATGTCCGCTCACGATTCAACCACTTTAATGAAGCAGCTGCTGGACGGTTTTGATCCGAGTAATATTGCTGAGCTGTACATCCTTAATGTGAACCTCCATCTCACTGCTAGCCTCACTGTTAATTGAATTCCTCCTGCCCCATTTTTAGCATTTTACCTACATGGACGGAGATTCTTGTTTAACGCAGATATACTCTAGACTCTGCTCCTTTTTTTAACTGTCATACAGCAGCCTCATTCTATCAGCAGCAAGCCTATAATCCCTGACTCAGTAGCTTGCAGCACTTGTTCCAGATGATTGATTTATCTGTTCGTAGCTGTCATGTATACACTCTGACTCCAAACAGTGATTAGTTTATAACGTGTGTGTGTTTGTGTATAAGAGAGAGACGGTGGAAACTGAGCGTGTTTGTCCATGGCCCATAGGTGCAAATGGTATAGTAATTTCCTGTGTTGTGTGTGTAAGTGCCTGTGTTAACAACTTCCCATGTCAGCACTCAGCTAATGGCTCAGTATGACTCTGCTGGTGGAGAACTGGAGGTGTGACGTGTTTATGTGTGTGTGTGTGTATATGGTAGAAAAGATGAGCAAAAAAGAGGCATT
>JAJHUR010091424.1:0-18558 GCA_027495735.1 Lutjanus campechanus
AGTAGACATGTCTCTGTGGCATGTAATGCACCACCCGTCACTGCTCAGCCTTTTTCACCTTCCTCATCATCAGTGCATCTACTGTGATTCTTCCAAGGCTGAGGACACCAACAAAATATGGCTGATAATGGTTGATGGAAAATGAATTCCTCTTTGCTGTCAGAGAAATGTGTAAAATGCTTGCATGGCTTCAGCAATGGGCACTGAAATAGTGTAATAATCTGATGATGGTGGGAGGGGGCAGCCAACAATGAGTTGTCATATAATAACTGCAGTTAAGTCATTTTGATGAAGCATATCCTAAAATCCAAGAGCAAAATGATAGTGATGCAGATTTTTGTCCCCAAAATCATTCACTCCAGTGTTTTTCCATTTATTGTGTTTGTTGTTAATATATTCTAAGTTGTTCTGTTGCATTTAATCTCCATTTACCCCCTCTCTAAGCCTGCTCCACGCCTGACTGTCCTGGAAGATGGCTCCCTCTCTGTCAGACATTTTCTGCACTTTCTTCCATGTTTGTTTCCTAATTAGTTTTTTTTTCTTGTGCTTTTTGTGATGTAATATTGATGGGTTGTTGTTTGTCTTCATTTATCAATTTAAAGTACTGGCTCAGTGAAGACCTCTGAGGATGTGTTCAAGGGCTATACTTAAACTTGATTTGATTTGACTTGACTTGCTGCAAACTAAACTTGTGATTTATTTATGATTTGGAGCAGATTCAACTTTGGTGATGCTGACCACTTGATCTTTTTGCATCCTGTCTCCACTTGTGTTGTTTTGTTTGCCCCCACAAGTGACAGGGGACATTGGTCTGAAGCTGAACATGGTTGGTCAACAATAGAAAAAACAATTTGTCAGATGGCCTCTCCAAGGTCTTTAGAAAACCACACTGACAAGTCTTTAGTCTTTAATGAGTCTTTAGTTCTTGGTACTGAGCTTTTTATGGCTCTCACTTAAAATGATGCAACATTACTCTTGAAAAGATGATGAAAAGACCAACATATAAAAGTCTCTATTCTTAATTTTCATGGATTAAACCCTACTCATAACATATAGCAAATATTTAAAAACAAGTCACAAATATATAATTTCACATTAAAACAATGAAAGTAGTTTGATAATGTTGAGAGGTAGCATGGGATTATGGGAGTTGTATTTTCATCATTAAATAACCATGAAAATGTGACTCAGGCAGAAATCAAAGTTCATGCATGTGGTAATGTATTAAATTAATAGCGTATTTGCGTGACACATACCGTGTTTTTCCGGAAGTTAAATAGCGACTACTGGCTAGTAAGAAACACGCCATTACTATGAATAAATTTCAAAATCCTCCTCACAACATACAAAGCCCTCAATAACCTGGCCCCACCTTACCTGTCTGAACTCCTCCATCGGCACACTCCCTCCCGCTCACTCCGCTCTGCCGATGCTAACCTCCTGTTGTTGGAAAAATATGGGACAATGTAAGTACATAACTCAGCAAAATATATAGGTGTTTTTAGACATTTTAATATGGAAATGTTATATATTGTAGCATTAAGAGGCTCAATAGTTTCCTTAAAGCTCTTGTAACTAAAGATTTTGGCAAACATTCACAAATAATGCTGCATTTAAAAAAAATACTACGTTTACTGGAGATTATTTTCATCTGTGGATTATTACACATTTGGTGCGCAGAACAGTGTTTGTGGGATTGACTCAACTAAAGTACAGCATCTATGTTCACTATAAAGAAGGAACATGTCACCCTGTACTCACCAGTGGTGGAAAGTGAGTGGAACTGAAAATCTGTACTCATTACTTGGCTATATGTAAAACTAGTTGTCTTAAAATAATACTTTAAAGTATTCTTTTCAAAAACTACTCAAAGCTCTGTAGCTCAGTTAGTAGACCATCTGCCCCATGTATGGAGGCTATCAGTCCTCTGCAGTGGCTGCTGGTTTGACTCCCGCCCTCGGCCCTTTGCTTCACCCCATTTCCTGTCTACTCTTCAGCTGTTCTATGTAATAAAAAAAGAATACTCAAAATATTTGTTACTTTTTCACCGTTGATGTTTAATGCATCATCAATAGCAGGCATTCAACAAAAAGCAGTTTCTGTTGTTCCAAATTTTCAGTCTAATTTACTCCCAACTCCTGCACTGTTCTGCTCAATGGTTCTGATTACCTCTCCACACCTGTGCATGCTGCAGCTTTTTTGTGTTTTGTTTTTTTGCTTTGTTTTTGTTTGTTTGTTTGTTTTTGTTCTGTTTTTCATCTGTCATTAGCCTGTTTGCAGTTGGATAGCCTTATTGCCTCCTAAATTCAGATTTCAAAGTTTTTGATTTCAGCAGTGATCAAATCAAAGTGTGAACATTTGTTGGAAAAGTCAACCAGTATAACATGTGGGACACAATGTGTTGTCATGGCCACTAAAATGCACAGTTCAAAGTGGAGCAGAGAAAGCAAAAATTAATTTGTGAAACCATTAACCATGAATGATTCATCTCCCAAAAATGACCAGTTCAACACACATACAAACAAATGCATGAATAAATAACGGGTAATCTGCTTGGTAATTCAAACATCTCTATTTGTTTTAAAAATCTGCTGAAAATCTGCAGAGGTCTCATCAGAATTCTGTGAGCAGACTCTGTATGGGTGTGATGCACACTGAAGTATGAGTAATATTACAGACTTGAGGCAAAATACCTGCAAACACCCCTGCAACTCAGTGATGTATAATTTTGGACAAAATGGAGTTTAATGACACAGAGGGTTGAGCTTTATCAGTCTTTGGCAGTGTAGGGCAGTAATATATTATTCTAATACATTACTGTAAAAGTATTAGTTTTTCCAGTAACAAGTAGTATAAGGGATCATCATTTCCAAAACAGTAATTATATTACAGTTAAGTCTGGGTTACTGAGTTGGGTTTTGACCTAGGTGAACTATATTAGGATGATGTGTAAGGCAACAGGTCAGAACAGGTCACGTCAGCTGCAGCCAAAAAGTTAAATAAAGGATGAAGGATGAGGGAGTGAGGCATACTCTACACAGCTGGAAGTACTGTCATTATTTTGAGTTTGTCTGGCTCCTCAAGAGAGAGAATCTGTAGAAACATTAGGAAAGGCTGACCGTGTTCCCACCACAGCCAACATCTGGACAGCTAACAACAAACGCTTTCTGGGTGTTCACAGGATAACTAACTTATTACACTTCCTGAGTAACTTGTCCAACACTGGTTTTTGGCTACACAGAAATAATTGTTAGTGAGATAAATTCAGTGTTGATTCTGCTACTTTTGGAATTTGTTGACAATAAAGCAATTACAGTACAGTATAATGCTAGACTTAACTTTCACCCACATAATTAAACTGAAGAGGCATTTCACCTGCTGCATCACATTATCTTTCATTTAAGTCTCATTTAATGTGTGACAGGAGTGCAAATTTAGTTCATGAAGTGATGGTGTTTTACTCTGACAGTAGTTTCACTCTAACAATTTGTTTGCACACATTTAAAACAGTTCTTAACATTAAGTAAACTGTAATCACATCAAATAATGTTTTCTTTATTTTTGCTGGTAAATTGATTAGACATTAATTACAATTTTTTACTTATGAGTATTTTTTTTAAGAAGATTCAGGCATATGTGGAGCAATGATCATCTTAGTTCTCTATTTTTCGAACACCACAGAAGAAGAGATAAACAGCATTTTGCAAGAAGGGATTTATCTGTGGTGGTAGTGGGTGGGTGGACAGCTGATATAAGGATTATCAGCATGACGTGTTGTGACAGTAAAATGAGTAAAGAGTGGTGGAAATGTGTTAACAGTTTGCAAAGGGGGTAAAGATAATTAATCACAAATTCATAGCACTGCCATACCAAATGCGATAGTGTGATAAACTGAAATGAAGCAAATATAATGAAGCCAAAATAACAACGGATTTAGATAATGAATAATTTGTAGAACTGTAGGATTATGAGTATGGTACTTTCACAATAGAAAAAGACTTTAAACTGTGCCCTTGTCTCTGACTTTGGCCAAATTTACCTCTGACCCACCGACACCTTGAGTCTTACTTTCCTCGGATAGAGAGAGAATGAGAGAGGCAGAGAGGTGATTGAAATTTCTATAGTTTCCTGTCAAATTGCCTCTGTGAGATGATGTAATGACCGCTGGTTGTTATGTAACATTTGTCCAGACATTATTTTACACGGAGGCGAGAAATAGCCTGCATGTACTTGTACAGTTTGCTGTTATAACGAAGGAATATGTACAAGTGGTATTGACCTCCACTACACTGCGATGTTATTTCTCCTTCCTCAATGTATTTTTATTCTCTCTGTGATCTTTTTGTTGTGGTGCAGCATTGTGAGAGAATTTACCTACTCATTAAATTTCAAGAAGGCAGCCATATAGAAAGACAGGTGTTCTTTACAGTGTGTGTGTGTGTGTGTGTGTGTGTGCGTGTGTGTGTGTGTGTGTGTGTGTGTGCGTGTGTGTATGCTTTTCAGTACTTTATGTGTGCAGTGCATTAATGGTTTTAACATCAAATATGCAGAAAATCTGGGGAGTGTGTGTGATAAAGGAGAAATCCGTAATATATTTAGCATAATAAATCATAAGCTGACCATAATGTGTCATCAGAGATTAAGAAAGCATGCTACAGTCACAGTGTCCTCCTTTGAATATCTATTCTGGGCCATAACTTGTATTATTGTTTGTCTGTTTCATGTTAATTAGAATTCAAATGGATACCAAATGTTGGCCAAATGAGTAAGTGTCTGTTTATGAGGCATAATAAATCATTAATAATCTTTTAGAAAGAGCAGATGTTTATTACAGTTTTCAAATTAAGAAATATGTTAATGGCGGTTATAAACAGCTGATCAAATTACTGTGTAGAACTCATGGTTGCTTTTTATTTTCAAATTATGATATTGTTCTCATCTTGCACTTCTGCAGTGTTCCTACAGGCTGCCTGAGCCTCCTTGAGTCTGGGAAAAAGGGGGTGGGGGGTTAAATTGGGTTTTAACCCATTTAACATTTGGACCACAGTTCTTATTTTACATTTTTACTCATTGCTCCTTTAAGAGATTAGAAATATTTGAAAAAATATTGTGTTAATCTATGATATTTTGTGCAAGTAAATAACCCCTGACAATCTGCATGCAACTGATGCCACGCTTTATGACAAATTAACATTAACAAGGAGTTGTTAATGGAACTATTTATTCAAGCAAGCAGAGAGTATAAAACAGCAGACACTTGAAACATGACTAACAAATCAGAGGTACACAGCTGCTGGTCAGGGTAGAGCATCTGATATGATGCTAACAGAATCCTAAGTGCACATTACCAACAGTCACACTGTGTCTTACATGCATGAAAACAAGCACACCTTTTAATTAAAGTTAAATTTAGCTAAATTACAGAGATGCTCATGCATTCTGACAGCCCACTATCACACTAAAGCATGTGATACAGTATTCAGTCATCAAAGTTTTGATGCCTCATGGAGGCGTGAAAAGTGCGCATGTGTATGAAGGTGCAGTACAGGGGGTGTTACTGTTAGAAGCAAGGACAAATGTAGAACATATGAAGTCAAAGCGACAAACACAAGACTTTCACGCAGGAGACCAATGTCTGTTCCAGTGGTGCCAAACCTCACCGAACTGCCACCGTCACCTGAAATGTTTCTTAGCGAGTGAAAGTGTAACTGGACATATCATATTTACTGTATTACTGTTAACTTGACCGCAGTATCACACCAAAACATGTCAGTGTCATGTTTTGCCTCAGCAGGGCCTGAAAAGTACACAGTGGACTGATGTGTGTATTACACACTTTGGTGTGATTGTGTTGATTAAAATTGTTTCAACATGTCATGATTTGGGGTTTTAGTTTAATCTGTTCCTGCTTTATTTTGACGTTCTTACCTCTCCACCTGTTTCCGTCACTTTACTTCTGGCCTTTGTGTCTTTCCTGACACTTCTGATCGTCTGCTCCACCGTTATTAGTTTCACCTGCGTCTTGTTAAACTTCCCCTCCTTAGTACATTCAGTCTGTTTGTTCATTCGTCTTGGTGCCAGTTCTTATTTGTGTAATAGTCAAGTGTTCCAGTCCTTATCCCAGTGTTTCGGAGTGTTTTCTGGGCTTCTTCTTTGTTGTGTTTGTTTTGAGTTTTATGGACTTTGGATTTTGCCTGCTCCTCATTTGCTTTTGCTGGACTGATTTGCCGATTTTGATCTGTGCCTGTGTGACCATCCATAAGCCGTTTGTATTCTGCTTTTGTTCATTAAATGTTTTGAAATGCATCAGCTCTGCCTCTTAGGGACCATTCTCTTGTGTGTCTACATACTCTGTTTGACATTTGTGACACAACATCTCAATAAGACCTCAGGCTTTGCAATATTTAGTTTGAAAGCTTGTGATTCTGTGTATATCAGAGAAGACATATAAGCACATATATCCAGGAAAATATGTATGCATATATGTATACATATTTTAATACATATTTTAATATGTATGCGTATATAAAAGAATTTAGGAGGACTTTATTTGCAAAACAACCTGATTTACGAACGTTAAAAAATTGAGAAATCCTATCAAAACAACCAAACATCTGTTTGATTGATATTCATTGGAGTGTACAAAAAACATGATTTAGGAAAAAAATAAGCACGGAAAATCTTTTTTCAAATGAACCCAATAAATTCTAGAGTCAAGCTGTTGAGTTACCTGATAACTTCTCTCTCTATAGTCAATTCTCTTGTGTAAATGATCTGATCCATATTAATGGGAGTCGTTTCTTGCCTGAGCCACTTCCTGCCAGCTGCCAGTCTCTTCAGCAATTAATTTGATTCTATTTGTGTTGAAGAAGTGTTTGGGCAGGAGACACAACAGTAGGGAGACGCAACGTCTTCCGACAACGAGGCCTTTGAAGTTGCCAGTCCTTTTAAATAATTATGAAACGAAAGGAATGAAAACATAAAGAACATACTGCTACATCTCAATGACAATGAGGGCTGAACCTGATACACTCATTTACTGGAGGGTGATCTGCTTCGCTTCAATGATTTTTAATGATATTTCAAGCGAACAAATTCTCTAGTTGCATTAGTATCACACAGTAAACACAACATCCTTTGATAGAAATGACACTTCTTTCTTTAGTACTAAGTACACTGCTTTAAAAGACCGGTACCTTTGTACCTTGAATCTGAAAAGTAATTTTTCAAGCTAAACAAAAGAATAGTAGAGCACCTGATGACAGCCCTAGAAGTGATGGGAGAAAGTTTGTTGTTATTAATATATATAAGAGGGTGTATACTGTACAGTATATAAATATCTATTTATTCCCATGCAGCTCCCCAGTTACATGGTAAGTAGGGGGAATTTGCTAAAATATTAGCTAAAATATTTGAAATTTCTGCTGAGCATGCCACTAAATTGAAGTGAGTTATTGCAGCTTAATTTCCAACTAGTTAATTTCACATAAGTTACTTGCTAATTACCACCTACTTAAAATTGGGGACCTGTAAAAAAGTGTTGCCTCCCATGTAGACTAGATCCTGGTTACCATGAGTAATGAGGTTAAAGAATATGTTAGCACCAGACAGAAGAAAAGTGTTTCACCACCCTCTCTTGGTGAATGTTTCAGTTTGTCTGTTTCAGCTCTGGTTGGTTGCAGTTTTGCACCCATAATCACACCACGCAGTGATGTGCCAGCATACTGACACACACACTTTTATGTAATTGCAGCAAGGTGAGACATTAACCCAATGGAGGTCAGCACAAACAAGATTTTTGGGTGGTGTTAAAGGTGCTCTGTGGAGCTTTTGACAACTAGCTTCACATAATTGCACTGATCACAGTTGGCAGAAACATAGAAATGCTCCAACAAAGGCAGAGAAGAAGAAGACTGCTGGAAAGTAAGCGTGGATATAAACTATAAATTATTCAAGTTATTTTTTAAAATTGGCTTTTGCAGATGTTTTTTGAGAAAGGAAATGCACTAAACACATTTCATTTTTGGAAGAAACACTGAATTTAAACATAACATGTTTGTTTATCAGAGAATTTCAAAGGTAACTCTTTTAATCAAGACCAGTGTTGGGCATTACGTTTAAAAGTAACTTTTTACATTGAAAAATTACTGCCACTAAGAAAAGTAATTTGTGAAACTACTTCTGCATTATCAAAAATTAAAACCACTTAGCAATTTCTTGTGCATGTTGGTACATCTGGTCTAGCCTACAGTATTTGTTTCAACATGCAACTAATAAACCAGTTAGCATTTCAAAACGTGTCTACATACAAACTAGTAAAGTGAAAAGACTTTGGACCAGTGTCCTCTGCAGTTTACTCTTTTGTAATGCAGAAGTTTTTTAATATGTGTCTGCTAGTCGTTTCCTGTGACAAGACTTCAAAAGCTAAAAGCCTCTCTGGGCAAGATGGTATTGAAGTATTGGTCTGAAGACAGATTTGGTCATAGGGACTATGCCTAATGGGGGGCCAAACAGAATTGTGAAATGTTTCAAAATATGACTTTGCAGTGATAAATATAGGGGTCGTTATGGCAGCTCGAGTGATTCTCAAATATTGGAGTACCTCCCCTCCAGACTTTAAAAAAAAAGATGGAATTTATTTTAGAAATAGTATCATATGAACAACTTTTAGCTAGAATCAATAATAAAAGTGAGAACTGTGAGAAGAGGTTGTTGGACTGTTTTGTTTTTTTTTGGTCATAGCTTTGCTGGGGCACTGTAATGATCTGGTTGTACCACTGTGGTTGCTAAATTATTATTTTGGTTCCAAGTATGTGTATTCACCATGAGCCTTATCTCACTGTCTAGTAATAATATGGTGTCTGTGTATATTCAAATAAAAAAAATAATTTTAATCAAAAAAAGAGAGAAGAAAGATTTGATCCTGGAGAATTTGTTCAAAACATCCATCTGGAGACATTCCACGATTTCAGTGTTTGCCAACAATAAAAGTCAACCCCAGTGTCCAGATGTTTTTGACTGGGATGGTGCACACAGGTGCATGCTCCCAGTTAAGAATAGCATTAATTTATCATTTCTGATAAATAGTTTAATTGCTAACATTATAGTGTCTTGCAGTTTCTTACATCCTGATGTTGAAAAATGTATTTTCAAAAGATAAATAGTTCTACCAGTCAGAACCACACAAATACAATATAAAGCTTCTATACTTGCATGTTTTTAAAATCCTCAAAAAGAAACTATACCTCCATTGTACATCTATCCTCAGATTGTGAGATTTCTAAACTCCTTCTCAGTATTCCACCATGATGTATGATGTGTTATTTATTCAACCATTTTCTGTATGTATTTTTGCTTTGTAGGTATTTTGTTTTTTTTAGGCAGCAGGGGAACTACAACAAACACCTCATTATACAGTCCTGTGTTGTAAGGTGATCAATAAATTAAATTGATCTAGTAAAAAAAAATAAGATTGTTTACATATAAGAGAAAACAATGCAATTTTTAAAAACTAAAAACGAGCATTTGGTTCAAACTGAGGTCCCATCTCTCACTGGACAGACAGCCAATCATACTTGAGGATAATGGGGTACCATTTGGGTTGGCCAATCAGATTTCAGGGGTGACAAGCTTGAAACGCCTCTCCTCAGTGTCTCCTCCACTGACAGGTCCAGACAGCTGTAGTTCTTGCAGTGTGGGAGGTATGATAAAATAATAATGGTAACAGATTGCTTATCTGACAATGTCTTTCACATGTCGTTACTTGTTACAGCAAAGAAGTAATCACTTCCAATGAGTTACTTTGTAACATGTTACCCTCAACACTGCCACTTATTGTGGCTTCAACACAATGTGATTATTCTAATAATGTTTGTTTTTTATATATCACTTTACAATATATAAAACAAACACAGTAAAACATCAGACAGTTTAACACCTCAATAGATTGTTGTGCATGTAATCATGTGCACCTGTTAACTCTCATCAGAGAAACTTGTGTAAATCAACAGCTTGAGCAGAAATCAGCATTTATTCTTATACACTGGTTGTAATGGCCTCTTCATAATATACTGTAGATAGATTAGATTAAACTGTTTACAGTTTCAGTAAACAGTATCATTGGTAACACTTGTGTTTAAAGCACTATTTCATATTAATATGGAAAAAACTCTATTGACAGATTCATTTAAAATAGTACAAAGTATGTTAAATTGAATAAGTAAAAGAAGACAGAAAAAGAAAAAAGAAAAAGCATCTGTAACTTCTGTGTCTGGTTCATCATTTGTTCACTTCATCACTTGTTCAAAAACATGTTCCCTTCTGATTATTGTAATTATCAAATAAAAGATTATCACATAAATGAAGTCTATGTAGTTAAAATACTACAACACACAAGTGCGCATGAATTAAAATACTTTTACATAAAAATAACATTTCATGTAATTGGGTTTTATTGTATTAAATTATTTCAGACAGATCATTTTTCACTAAAGAAAGAGAATCAATGGCTTGAGAAAACAGTTTCTAAAAGTGGCCGAAAACATCCTATTTTGTAAAATTAAGGTAAAGCAAACAAATAATAAGATCCTGAAAGCCGCTCTAAGGAGGAATCAAGGGAAGCTAATTGAGAAAAGCAATTTATTTAGCCGATTTAAAGTTTCATAGTGAATTTAATTACCACTCAGTGAATAATTTCCTCAAGTTTTTCTCATTTCACACAACCAGGGACATAATTCTCAAAGTTAAACACAGCGTCATAGGTCTTTTTTTTCTATCCCTAACAAAGCTCATTATCCACTGCTTTCTCCTCCTCCTCCTCCTCCTCCTCCTCCTCCTCCTCCTCCTCCTCCCCCCTCTCTGCTCCTCCATCCTCTGGCTTACGTTACTTTTCTGCTCCACAGCTCATCTTGCTCACTGCAGCCAATTTAAAAGCAGCTTAATCCTGAAGGGAATACTGTTGCTGCTTCCAGTTGCACTCCTGTGATTGATGTCATGGCAAGATCTAATCTAATGTGCCATGTTTGTGTGATTGACACCACACAGGTGGTGATCCTACAAATGCTGGTGGATGCAAAAGGCACAAAGGGGGTTTGCTTTGTGCTCAACAAATGCTCAGAGATTAGGACCACATGTCAAGGCTGCAAAATGAGCAAGTGCCTCCTGATTGCTCTTGGAATCAGCTTGCAAATCAGAGGTTCTCTGGTTCTAGCTCTTCTGTCTGTGTTTTTTTATCCCAATATTAGCAACAGCCTTGATTGGCCAAAGGGGTTGAACAGTGGCATAGTGTATGAAAAGGTTGTGAGAAAGCCAAGTCAAAGACAGCTCCTCTAAAATAAAAAACACTGCACTAAGTGGGACATGTAGCCTCAGGATATCACTTTATAAGCAAAGTTAACCCACTGGGATTTGAAACACAGATGCAAACAACAAAGTAACCCAGCAGGTTTCCATTCATATTAGCAGGAAGCAGTGCACATATCAAAATCATGTCTTACACACGTTTCTTGTTTTTGTGCTTGATCTTCAAAAAATACAGCACCCAACAGCTAATTACCCATCGGGCTTTTAAGAGTAAAAGAATAATTTTTGTAAGCATGAGGTGATACAGAGATGCAGTGGTGCAGTGGTTAGGGCTGTCATCTGGATTCAAACCCACCAGCTGCCCGGGGTCTGTCTCTGTGAAGTTTGCATGTTCTCACTGTGCCTGCGTGGGTTTTCTCCGGGTGCTCCTGTTTACTCCCACAGTCCAGAAACATGCAGGTTAAGGTTAACTGGCAACGCTGAACTATCCGTAGCTGTGAATGTGAGCATGAATGGTGTGTATGTGTCAGCTCTGTGATGGCCTGGTGGCCTGCTACTTCAGCACCACGGACAGCGCCGTGAATTTATCAATACACAGTACAGTTAGGCCATTGATATTTCAGAGCCATGGTCGGGGCCGCAGGTCTAAATTGCACAGAACTCAGCCAGGAAAACAATCGATGAGTCAAGTAGGTTAGACCAGTGTTTTCGAAAAGCTTTTTTCTGGTGATCCACTTTTTAAAAATTACTAATCATCAATAAATCTATTCTATTCTATCTATTTTACCTTGATGTTTTTACTTATTTTGCCTTCTCTCCGGCCTGTCTTACACCACATAAACAGGACCAGTCATCCCACTAAAAAGTCAGCCACTTTAATTCCATTTGGTCTTATATAGCAGGTTTTAACATATACTCTCTTGGCAGATCAGTTCAAAAGCACAATCAAAACATTCCTGCAACTATTCTCTGCCCCTGGACATATTGTGGGACAGCAAACAGCAATCAACACCAAGTGCACGTGTTTATGTTCACAAGTAGTTTGTTTCAGACTCCCTGCTCTCAGGTCTGTCACTTGTGTCCCTCCTCATCAGCGTCTCCTTATTCAGAGATGTACCTGGTTTAAGGCCCTTTCGACCTCACTGCATACCTGCACAAGGTATAAGTGACAGGTTGACAGTCAATACAACCAAACTATCCATCATCTGACTTTCAGGGTCAAGTCCTTCAAGCTGACAATCCCAGTTGGTGGGTCCTGTTCGCATCACTAAGGGGGTCAGTCCCTTTGCTGCGCAGTTTCACATTTAATGTGTGTGTGCAATATTCAACACAAGTCATGCTTGTCAGGACGAGTTCTTTGTCTGCTGCCTCTGGATACCCACACATCTCCAGTCAACATGGTCAAACTGTTCTTGGGTGGTTATCTTCAAGGGAGGGATTGTTCGGAGTATGTAAGAGGCCAGAGGTTATCAAAGTATGAGACTGTGGGCCTCCCCTCAGACAAAGCAGAGAAAAAGGTATTCACCCTTAGTTTACTACTTGCTTAGTTTTGTTCATCCCACCAGTCTATGGGATCATGATTTTGTTATTTGATCCCATAGATGCTCAACAATTGAGCCAACATAGTCTAATATTGATATAATTTCAGACTGCACTAAAAGGTCTCTTCAATAGCATTTTTTTAGTTTCTGACTCTGGAAAAGTGGGCAAAAATTCCCAAAATACTGTAGCTTTGAGCCATTATTTTTAACCAAATCATACACCATTCCATCCATTCCATGTGGTCTCCTTTAGGTAATAATTTACTTTTTTATTTTTTTATTTTTATAAAGTTATTTTTTTGGCCATTTTGTGCCTTTATTAGATAGGACAGTTGAATGAAGAGTAGACAGGAAATGGGGTAGAGAGAGAGGGGGGATGACACGCAGCAAAGGGCCGAGGGCGGGAGTCGAACCAGCGGCCGCTGCAGAGGACCAACAGCCTCAGTACATGGGACGGATGCTCTACCAACCGAGCTAAACCTCCGCCCCGGTAATAATTTACTTTTTCTTAACTTCCACTTTTTTAACAAGGAGGATGGACCTGGTTTGTTCACCCACAACTTGCAAACTGAGTCATCAATGAGCCTTTACAAGAATTACAAATCCATCTGCTACTTCAGCACCATGGACAGCGTCATGGATTTACTGGTACACGGCACAGTAAGACCCCACCTCATTATAATAATTTGCTCAGATTTTGTTGATTTGATCATTTTTCCTTGATTTTGTACTTCTACAATGGATAAGTAGGCTATGTAGTTAAATAGTTTCTTTTTCATTTGCTAGCTTGATGTGGCTTCCGTCAAAAATAGACTCAGGGCCATTTTGGGACCGCCCTGCAGTGCTTCTGTTGGAGTCACAAGCATTGTGAAGAATAGCTGCAATCAGTTCCAATGGCTGTGATGCAGCCGTGCCCAGTAGAATCAAGCCATTAGGCTGCTCATATCCTCATTTCAGACCCATGATCGGGGCCATAGATTTTAATTTGCACAAAGCTCAGTCAGATAAAAGATCACTGAGTCAGGCAAACTAGACTAATATATTCAGCTAAACAATCTCTTTGCCTTTGCACTTTCTTTGTAACAAGGAGATGGCAGTTTAACAAGGGGGATGCATTTTGGCCATTTTGCTAACAACAGAGATGGAATCCGCCCTCAAATCGCCTACCATCGTCAGTATACCTAAAGCTATGCCGCAGGTGCCAGCAGTCCTTCTGAGGACGATATTTGGGTGCACCACCTCTGGTTTGGACACAAACAGATAGCTTGGAGCCTGGCAAGATGGATTCACGTGTGATCTTGTGATCTCACAAATCCAGCTGCCTCACAAGGTAACCAAACTGTTGTCTCAATTGACCTTTTGCACAGCATCCATACGGATATGAAATTGGGTAAACACAGGTGGTACCAATGATATTAATTAAGGTTCTCCTCCATTCAGGTCAAACAAACAGGTAAAATAGTGCAACAGAACCTTTCTAGTGAGCCAACATGCACAAGAGCAGCGCCCTGACTCTGCTTGATCTGGATGGAACAGGATTTTAATTGGTATCATTGGTAACACCTGTGTTTACACTAGTATTTCATGTCAAACAAAAAAAGCGAAAAAGTTCTATCAGTGGTGTTTTCTGTACATGTGACTGTCATAGAAAAACCCTTATTACAGCTACAACTTACAGGTTAAACTGGTGCAAAACTACCTATTTCCTGTTTATTTAAAATGAAGATGCTATAGCAGAGGAAATAGACCTTCAGCCTGCCTAAGCAAGAACACAACAGTGAGAGAGACTGCAGTAAAAACACATGGCTGCACTGATAACAGCCCAAAGGTGCTGGTAGGGTTCGCAAGAACCTACACAATAGCTGCCTGGAGAGGTTTTTACTGGACTATCTGCACACAGAAGTTAAAACTTAGTTTTCTTAGTGAGTTTTTCCCTGTCTGTATTTTCTCCATTGTGATGCTTTCTTCCCCCATTTGTACTGTAAACATCTTGTTTTTGTTTGCCTCTCAAAATTGCTTTTATAACTGGAAAATATAACGTGGTTTAGTAAATGGACAAACCTTTTGCAGTTATCCAAAAAGCAGCCCTTGGTCATGCTGTGTAATCTAAAGTTTGACTTCTGTATTGAACTCTACAACAGATGTCCTTTTTTAACAAGTTATAGATTGAACTCTTTAAAGCAACAATATGATTTTTTTTTTCTATTTCAAGGTGCTGGTTCTTTCCATTCTATCCTCTAAAGCTGGTGAGGCATCCCTACATTGTCACTCACCTTGATAAGTTGCCTCGAAACAGCATCTATAGCCCGGGGCTGAAATAACCAGCATCTGTAAAGACCACAACAGATGTTCAATAGAAGCAAGGAACATGTGGAATAATACATTATTTATTTCAGCATTTCCTCGTATTTTTGTGAGGCTTTATCTGCATCTTTCAGTCTTCCTGACAATATTCTTGCCATTTAATGTCAAATATGTGTGTTTGTATTGTGGCTTTAAAATGGTATTCTACACTGTAAAAGAAAATCATACAGGAATTTAGTGGAATCAACTTATCTTTTCTCATTAAGTTAATGTAAAGATACATGTTTTATATATTTATTTAAATTAAATTAACAATTTTAATTAACTCTAAATTAACTCTAAAATTTATTTTCTTTATTTTTTTTTTTTAAACTTACAAACATGAGTTCTTCTAACTAGGGATGCATGATATGATATCTGTGTCAGACATTTAAAAAAAACACAACACAGAAATATTGGCTTTTCAATCTGATGCCAATACTTTTATTTTAAAGCCTTTATCTGCCAATACTGATAACATGCCAATAATATTGTGCATCCCTACATCTAACTTGAAGGATTTTGACTTGAAATAATGAGTTGAATGAATGTATTATACAGAGTTCAGTCATCTAGCATTAGCAGATTTCCCAGCATGCATTGTCTGAGCATTGCCTGAGACCCTTCTTTTTTAAAGTTCAAAGAAAACATATGATAAAAAACACTTTAAAGGAGACATTTGTAATACATTCCCTCTCATTTATCATAAAATGACCATGCTATAACATCAGAGATTAAGGAAACATGCTGAGTGGAAATACTCACTTCTCAGACAACAGCGCTGCACCTGCAGTGTCCTCCTTTGAAATTTCTATTCCGTGCCAGAATAACTGTAGTTAGTTTGCCATTTTCACTTTAATTAGAGATAAAAAATTAATACTAAATGTCTGCTGAATGCGTTTTTACCTGTTTATCAGTCATAAGAAAACATTAATAATGTTTTAGAAGGTGTGGATGTTTATAATGGTTAAATTGAGGAATATGTTAATGGAGTGTGGCAGGTAGCTGGTCAGGCAGCCACTGAATTCCAACTTTAGGGTGTATTTTTGGAGCAGTGGGCCTTTGTTTTCAGGATAATGGGCTTAACTTTACGTGGAAGAACACTGACAGCTTATCAACTTACAGGGTAGGACTCATCGTTGCTTGTTATTGTCAAATTACAATCTTGCACTCCTGCAGTGTTCCTGAAGCTTGCACAAGCTCCCTCAAGGTTAAAACAACTCACTTCAACCATAGATCGTATATTGAATAGGGATTCAACCCGTTCAGTATACCATCTATGGTATATACCATCAATATACCATCTACAGTATATTGAATGGTTGAGGATGTTGGAGTACTTTCTTTGGAAAGTACTCAAACATGACATAACAGTACATATTTTATCATGCAAACAAAATTTGTTTGCTTGGTTGCTGTTGTGTGCATACTTGTTTTAAGCCAGGAGGTATATGTGAATTAATCTGACATAATGGGATCTCAGGACAAAGTTCACAGTCTTGGGCCACATTTACTTAAGGTTTACTTGACTTGGACAGAAACATTATTTGTCATGTATGGTCCCTTCTTCTGTATTATCAATGTAAATCCTGTTAAGTGAATGTGCGTACAGAGCCCCAAATGATGATTTAATCCTACAGTAAGTGTTCCTGGATGATGCTGTGAGTCCCAGTGTGAATGTTAAATTGAGTCTCAACGCTATCTTAAATCAGGCTCCATGCCAAGCATCTAGTGGCTGGACAGGTTTTTCCACCCGCTCACCAGAAAATGTGTATTTGGGCAGATGCTGTGAGTGTGCGCATGAATAATACACAGCATTTCTAATGACTCCTGTGCTCTTGGCTGGAGAGCTGTTTGTGCTGCAGTGGGCGGCCTTGTGTCAACCGGACTGACATAAGGATCATACTGAATTCTCATCTGCACCATAAAAGCTTTGCAATATTGTCTGACTGCTAGAACAAAAAAAATCAGAGCCTGCAGGATTTAAGTTTTTGCACTTGTAGGAGAATACTGGAGCCACCTCAGGCTGTCTGGGGAAGTTTTAAATACTATTGCAGAGTAAATATGAACTTTTATTAAACCCTCAGTAAGTGATTTTTTTGGCCACTTGGGAGCAGCGGAAAGTTGTGCACACAACACTGACACATTACATTGCAAAAACTCTTAGCTCTACTAGGGCAGCCTATGTCCTCGGCCTACATACTGTCTTTCCGAGGCTGTACAGCAGGTTAAAGGATAGAGTGAAGAAGCTGGTATCATATAAAACTAGGTGACCTACAGCAGAGGTTTTTAAAGTAGGAAGTGGGCTTCTGCAGGCTCCTATCAGCTTCACAGGAGGTTCAGTGAATGTAAATGAAAAACTTGTCAGGTTCTTGTAGGTAATAAGGCCCTTATGCAATGCTTATGAACATTGATATGTGTTAATCAGACTATGTAAGTGTCGATAATAGCATAATTAATAGTATAATAATTTTTTTTTGTGAGATTATAAGACATTTCTGTGCACTTATGAGAAACTTGTTCATAATTTATGGACTGGTTAAGAATGTTAATAAAAGCCTTATGAGTTTCTTATAATCGTTTATAATAGCATTACAAATATCTATTGAGTTTAACTAACTTACCTATTATGTCATTGTTGAACCTTTTCTTTATTAAGATTTCTACATACTTTATTATACATTTATTAGCAGTATATACTCATTAAAAGTTAACTATTCATTATCGGGGGGTAACGTGTGAACAGTGCTTATTAACGTTAATTAATCATTTATTGTGCACTTACTAATAGTTGACTAAGTTTCCTGTGCTTATAAATGTCTTATAATCTCATAATAAACATGTGGGATCAAATAACAAAATCATCATCCAAACACCCAGGAACTGAGCAAAATTAAACAAGTGGATTCTTTTAGGAGACTTAAGCAGAACACAGTTAATCCATTTATTAAAACCACAATTAGAGCTTGGTATGAATCACAGGACATGTTTGGAGAACATCCAGGGTTATCACAATTTACTCCCATTTGGGGCAATGCACTATTTACACCAGGTAAATCAGACCCTGGATTCAGACGTTGGGCGCAGTTGGGATTACAAAGGATCTCAGACCTTTATAAAGATAATACTCTTATGTCCTTTGAGACTCTTAAAGGAAAATTTGGGATACCTCAAACTCATTTGTTTAAATATTTTCAGATTCGTAGTTTTATTCGCTCCAGGATGCAGTCATATCATTGTCCTCCTTTAAGTATCTTAGAAGAGATGGCAACATCAGACCCTTATAGTAAGGGAAAGATCTCAATAATATATAAGAAATTGGTAAACACAACTACAGAGTCCTCAAATTATAAAAGATTAGCATGGATAGAGG
>JAJHUR010091425.1:0-14743 GCA_027495735.1 Lutjanus campechanus
TTAACAACGCAGAAAACCACAGCACCACAGGGTTTACAAGAGTTATGTGATATGTGATCATATTACTGTTACCTCAACAGGTTTTTTAAACTTTCTTAGCAGACTGTTCTCCCGAGAAGAGCGACAGCATCAGCCTTTTCAGCAATGTGGATGGAATCATCGCAACAGCAGCAAAGAGGACGTCAGATAATGTTGTTAAAAGTCTACGGATGAAGGAAGTTGGGTGGACGACACATTGACCGCTTCAGCTTATGGCTGCATCACGCTGAAATCACCGCCTTGTTTTCCGAGCTGTTCATCAGCACCTGTATAAAATACCAACACAGTGCTATTTTGGGTCAGCTGAGCCTCTGGGACTCATGTCATTTGTGTGAGACCATGCAGAGATCTTTATAAAGAAGCCACAGCCAAGAATAAACTACAAAGACATGACTTGAAGAAGGTTCGGGACATTTGTCTCCCCTGAGACGCCACATTCACTAGAGAGCAGTGACGATGAAAGACAGGTGAAACATGAAGTGCTACATCATCTGGCATTTTCATTAATCTGGACCATGAAGGGGAGTAAAAAAAGAGCATGACTGGCATGATGCCAGGGAAGAGGAAGGAGATGAAGGACTGAAGGACTGTATGAAGGAAGTAAATGTTAAGTATGTTGGCAGAAAAGATGGGAAGTGTGGAAGTTGATAGAAGCCCTATGTGCAAATATTTTTTAATGCCGTTATCACAATATCACAAGTTAATTATTTCATTATCTTGAGATAACAAGGCTCTTGTTTTTAGTGATAATTGTTTATCTTGTTATCTTGAGATAAAGTTTGTTTTCTAATGAGGGATAATTATTTTGTTATCCCGAGATGACAAAGCTTGCTTACTTGTGATAACATGTTGATTATCTCATTATCTTGAGATGACAAAGTTTGTTTTCTGGTGATAACTGGTTGATTTTTTTTTTTTACCTGGAGAAAACAAAGCTGTGTTCCCACGATAACGGGTTATAATTTTCCTTTATCTCGAGATAAAGCTCATTTTCTTATTATAACAGGTTAATTATTTCATTATCTAGTATCAGTGCTGATAGCAGCCCTGTGTGCAAATATTTTTAATGCCATCAACTCAATATCACAAGTTAATTATTTCGCTATCTTGAGATAACAAAGTTTAAGTTTTTAGTGATAATTGTTTTTTTTATCTTGTTATCTTGATAATGTTTGTTTTCTAGTAATAAAGGGATAATTATTTCATTTTCTTTAGATAACAAAGTTTGTTTTCTCATGATAATAGGTTTTGTTTTGTTATCCTGACATTAAAAAGCTGGTTTTTCATGATAACAGATTAAGTATTTCATTATCTTGAGATAACAAAGCTTGTTGATTATTTTGTTACTTGGAGATAACACAGCTGAGTTCTCAAGATAATGGGTTAATTTTTCCTTCATCTCGAGATAAAGCTCATTTTCTTGTGTTAACAGGTTAATTATTTCATTATCTCGAGATAACAAAGCTCATTTTCTTGTGATGACAGGTTGAATATTTTGTGACTTGAAGATAATAAAACTTGTTTTCTCGTGATAACAGATCAATTATTTGTTACTTGGAGATAAAGCTGTGTTCTCGAGATAACAGCTTATTTTTTTTCTTTATCTCAAGAAAATCTTGTTGATTATTTTGTTACTTGGGGACAACAAACCTCAGCTTCTCATAACGGAGTAACTGTGATAACAAAGCTAATTTTCTCAAGAATAACAAAATAATTGAGGCAGTATCTCAAAATACGGCCATTCTCTGCTCCCCTCAGAAAAGAATGTGGGTGAAAGACACATGAATATTAAGTATGAAGTGATGGAGGACCCAGGGGGAAAAAAAGAAAAAATGACTGAAAGGAAAGATGGAAAGATAGACAGGAGGTTAGCATAAATATTAACTGGTGAGAAAGATACAAGGAAGAATGACAGCACAAATGTTTCAATGAGGGAAAATGTAAGGAAGGAAAATCAATAAAGAAGTGTAAGAGATGAAGAACACGCACACAAACAGCAGGAGTCTAATATTCAGCGGGTGAGCTAATTACAAGTTAATTAAAACTTTCCATAAACACTACGATACTGTCCTGCTTTTACAGACAGTTCAGTTCAACTTACCACAGGGTGCATCCTGTTTACTGTGTGTGAAGAATAGTCAGAGAAAATGAGAGATAAACTGAGATAAAACAGTATTCTTGTGTAGATAAGTGCATCTAAAGAGACAGTGCAGCTGGCAGCATCAACGACATATATAAACACTATATTCTCATGTGTGTACATGTATGTGTGTGTTTTTTTCGTGTGTATATTTGTATGCGTGAGGAAGTGACAGCCAGTCTCTCCCAGCAGACTTCAGAGGCTCTGCAGTAGGAACTATCATCACCCGCATCAATAAGAACGTCAACATCAAAACACTCCTCCTACAGCTGAAACCTCAGGGCGACTTTTCTCACTAATTAACACCACTTGGCTGTTTTCAGAGAAAAACACTGAACATCTAAATACAGCGATGGAGACGGGTTTATGGATTCACTCATACGCATCCAGGCGAATGAGAGAGGCCGCTCTGTGACGGCGGCCTCACAGGTTTGAATTCCCTAAATGGCTATGAACATTTCGCTGAACAGCATTGTGGGTAGTGTGCCCCCGAAAGTAGAGCCTCTGTCCTGTGGTGATGCTACGAAACAGAAGTGCGGACTTGGACTTGACTTCAAACTCAACTTGACAAAATCAAAATGAGTTCCGACTCAACTTTGATTTTAACTTCAGTGACTCACAACTTCCCCACTGTTACATTATGACTTGTTTAGCACTTGGACTTGGGAGTTAACTTGGGAATTGTGACCGGCTGATTCCACCAAGCATGGCACGTCTGTGCCACGGTTCTGAGCCATCCTCTGCAGGGCTGCAGCGCCCACCAGCAGTGTTTCAGAAGTGTTTCAGCAGCGGAGCGTTTCGCCCGCCTGATTATGTTTACTTGCTCAAGTTTTGTTGATTAGGTCCTCTTTCCTTGAACTTTGTGTTTCTACCATGGATCAGCAGGTTACATGGTTAAATCATTTGTATTCTGTCTGTCTTTTAGGATCATGAGTCTGCACAGGGTCTCTTATTTTAAAAAATTGACTGGATTCTCCCTGCCTTTTCTGTGTTCGACTTCCTGCCTGTTCGATCTGCTCTGTGCTTATTGATGCAGCATCCATCAAAAATAGACTGGTGGAATCACAAGCATTGTGTAGAATGGCTGCGATCAGCTCTGGCTGACATGGCGCAGCTGTCAGTCTTGACTTGGAACTTGACTCTGGATGTGCATCGACTTCAGACTTTCTTGTCACTTGGAAAACAGTGACTTGGTCCCACCTTTGCTAGGAAAAGACATTACTTGAAGGTAGGGGTGGGCGATATGGCAAAAATATCATATCACGATTTTTTTTATTATAAAATCACCATTTCGATTTTATCACGATCTTACATGTATTTTTGAAACTAATTTGCAAGTTTCTGGTCAGTGCAACCAAACCATTTCTGTATGTAAAACAGTCCTAAAAGAAAAAAAAAAACAGACAATTTAGGCCAAAGAACCTTTCAGAACAGATTTTAATTTAAATAGTTGCAGTTTTGCCAACATGTGCAAAGAACGAAAACATACTAAAAGGTAAACAACACTCTGATTAAGTGCACTCTTGCAACATAAAAGGTAGCTTTCAATAAACATGAAACATGAAAAATATCAATGAAGACATTACTGTTTGTTTTCTTCAACAGTCATTTTAACAGGATTTAAGTGTACCAAAACACTAAATAGCTTATTGAAAAGGGTCAAATAAAAATGCAAACTTGAGTAACTGTGGTTATCTCTTTTAGTGCAACAATTTTGAACAAAAATGATCAAACTGCAATGTTTATAACCTGATTATTAAAGATCCAGCAGCTTTAGAACATATTACTGTTCAGATATCTTCTTAGTTTTTAGAGTTTTTATCTCCTTCTAAAAAGGAGACATCATGACAGATTCCTATCACAGATTTTTAGCGCTGTTTAGCTCTCAGCATACTGTTTAGGGTGCTTTCTCTTCAAGTGATTGAACAAGTTCGTCGTGTTGCCATCCGATGTGCGAACCGTCTCCGTGCAAACTTTGCAAATTACCTTTGTTTGCGCTTTGTCATTTGGGGAAAAGCCAAACCAATTCCATATAATGGAAGTGGAGTTTTTTTTAGCGACCAACTCCTCTGTTTGGCTTTCAGCCATGGCTCTCCATGCTGCTACCGCTACACACACAAACAAGGAGGCGGGTAAGAAATTGCGTCACTGCCCGTAATTCGCTATGATTGGGCGGTCAGGTTGACGACGTAATACGTCACCCTACATACATACGATCTCCTCACTTTGGCAGATTGTCTACACGTTCTAATCCTTCACGATCTAATATCATCATATCGCACACCTCTACTTGAAGGTTACATGAATCAAAAGGGATTATCCTCTTGGGCGGATGAACAGGCCAGATGGTTTGTTACATAGAACCATCTGGGAAGTCGTCCTTAGAAACTGTTTGGAAAAGGGCAGGCACTTTCAAAAGACATTTGACTGGATGAACCATCTGTCCATCATGTCTCACCCAGGCTAACTTCAACCAGTCGGATCAAACTCTTGCCAAAGCCGATCGGGAGAAGAGCGAAAGCATCTTTTTCATCAAGAAAAACCCTCAGCGCTGTTCTTTGCTGTTTTCTCAATGACAAAATACTCTCCGGTTCTGATATAACTGATGCTATCACAGTACCTACACTAATCTCTTCAGGAGCTGCCATTGTTTGTTCGAGAAAAGTTGTTTCCATGGACGCTTCTCGCTGTCGTCACACCTAAAACCGTGCCCATAGCTGCCAGTAGTCCCTCCTGGGACAGTGATTGGCTGGCACCACTTCTGGTGTGGACACAAACGGATAACTTGAAGCCTGTCAAGATGGATTCTCGCATGATCGCACGAAACAAATGGGCCTCTGTCTGTAGCTGCTTTGAAAATAAGCCACATGGATATTTTCTGATCTGATCTCTAGCTTTACAAGCTCCAATTTTGGTGCTTGAATCTTTTTGAGGATTAAACAGACATGAAATGACACTAGTAGATTAATTGCGTTACCTTGTGAAAGAGCAAATTAGTCCGCCTGTTTCCACTCTTTGTGCAAAGCTAAGCTAACCAATTGCTGGCAATTACCACATATTAAACTTGAATAGGAGGCAAAATGTTTTTGTCTTTTATTAGCAGCTATTCCTTTGAGTGCATTTCCATCCACCTGTGTTTATGTGTGCAGTGGCAAGACAAAAACAAGTGGAGGATTATGAAGTAAACTACAATCCTGTAGGTGAACATTACATCCTATGGACTGATGAGTTATATAACACCACTGATAAGGATTCATTTTAAAGAAAGTTGAGCTTTTCACCAACAGGGAAAAGGAAGATTCACTGAAGTGTAACTTGACAGCTGATGACTCTAAGAACTTAGCTGACAAAATTGTCAAGCGTCCACAAATCATGAAAGTTTCACCAGCTGCAGAGCTCTGATGGATATGAATGAACTTCCTCTGCCTTACTCAAAGAGAGATCATTTGAACAAGTCAGAGGAAGTTCAGGTATGAACATTTGCAAATGTACATATGTCATCCTGGGTAAAGACTGAACGTCAGTGTCTGCTTGCAACTTGAAAAATCTATTTCAGACACATGAATTTTACAAGATATCCAAGGCATAGAGATTCTACCCAAGTAAAGGAAACTAAAATACTGCGGCTGGTGGTGTGTAACAGCAGTCATTCTCTGCAGACAATCTGTAAATAGTGTCTACATGAGCTCTTTGCTGTAATGTACAAAAACTGACCATCTTCCGCAGCAGACTTTCGGTAAAGCCGACTGTGAATGGTAATCTTCAGCTTTGGGAATAAGGCAGCAGAGGGGATGATGGTAGGCTCCTCACTAAACAAACAAACAAAAAAAAATTCCACTAACGCTCCTCAGGGATTTTGCACCACACGACTTCATCATGCATGCCCTCATATCCCCAAGAACCAGATGGGGTGGGCTGTAATGTGAAATGAAGAAAAGCAGAAAAGGGGCAAACACAGTTAAGTCATCTGACCCAGCAAGTCATTATGAACTGAATGACTGTTGACATCATTGACAAGTGAGCTGATAGCTCTGCTGGTTGATCAATACAGGCAGTCAATGCGGGCAAGTTAACTCATCATTAGTGATGATGAGGTTTGAAATAGCTCTTAATTAATGAGATAGTGTCAACCTTTCCTTTAGATGGAGAGCTTATCTTCTAATTAAAACTTACTATCTTTAGATTATCTATCGGAAATGATGTCGTAGGTTGTTGTGGCGGTCGCATATCTCATGATTACAAGATTGGTTCTCATGATTTTAGAGGACCAGTGTGTAGGATTTGGTGGCAGTGAGGTTATAGATTGCAACCGACTAAATACCACTCGCCTCACCCTTCCCTTCCAAGAGCACAGGAGAAACTACGAAACTCTGGAAAAACGTGACAGGCTGAATCTAGAGCTAGTTCTTTAGATTTACTTATAAGATTCAGATATCAGAATTACAAGATTATAACAAACTTTGATTAATAAAGATTGTGTACCTATAAACAATGGATCTAAAAATCACAAAATTAATATCACATGGGATAGTTTTCTTATATCTTCATAAAGGTGCACCGCAAGGCCAAAATGTTCTCTTCATCATCACTTTGGTCCATGACCATAGGTGCCATCTGAGGGGGGCGACTGGGTTTTAGGCCCCGTCAAAGTTCAACATGGGGGTGCAACGACCCCCCAATCCTGAGGCAACGCAGGAAAAGGAAGTTGTAAGATTGCCATAGATTTATAAATTTAATTGGCGTTAAATTTGAAAGCATCATGAAATTATCCCAAAACATTTCTGACTGTTAATGCAGTTAGTACAGCAACTTGTGGCTGTACCATCTAAATTAGACTCACAACACGGTGTCTGTCAACAGCTCTGCATGGAAATACTTCAAAAGACTAAACAATGAGGATGGTAAGTGTGCGCTGCACTCTAACAAGGGATCAAATGCGCTGGACTGAGGCTTGCTGCAACATTTGGAATATGAGACAAAATTTCAAATGAAAGCCCAAAGCTTCAAGAACACTGGATTTTTATCCAAAACTGGGTGAAATACTGGCAGAGATGGCAGCATGTAATGGATTCACCTCCAACAGTTGGCTGTGGTAAAATGCGCCCCTCACTGTAGAAAGACAACCAAAAGTTACTAAAGAATCCATCCGAAATTTCACAGCAAGTGAGTGAGAGCTTTTTAAAAAAAGTTTTGCTATTTAATTTTGAGTGATCATTAAATTTATCAGTCTCTTTCTAACATAGCGGTACACAAAATTGCCAGCATTCTGCTGGAGTCACAGCAGCAGGCTTGAACGCTAACATAATACAGGGTCTGTCTCATAGAATGACTTTGAAAGCACCAAGTAACTTGTTTTACTGGATTTCCTTCGTTTATGAAGAGGCAGACAGTGACAGATCACAGACAATAAACTTTCATCCTCCCAGCTGTGGCGAAGGTCAAGCCGCATGCAGCATGCGCAGTTTATATTATGTTTATTATAAAGTGATTTAATGTTGAAATGGCATAATTCTACTTGTTAAGTATTTGCCTAAAATAGGGTATGATCTGAAGTGTTTTGGCAGTATGGCCGAAATTATAGCTCAAAAACAAGTGCATTTCCCGAGGTAGTGAGCTTCTTTTCCCAGGATAGAAAATGTCTAATTTTCAGGAAAAATATTAATCCCTACTCCTCACCACATCACACCCTCTAACATTACAGAGGCCAACACTTTTGCAAACATATTTTGCAAGCCTGCACCCACGTCCATGACTAAGATATTTTCACAGGTTATGACTCTCACACAGTTTATTTTGAGTTAATGTTACCTAGCAGATGATGATCATAATGCCATGCCAAACTTTTCAACTGTACACTGAATTTAATGGTCAGTTTGTCATGAAACATACTGGAGCTCATTGTCCACAACTCTTCATCTGGCTTTTTACCAGACACAACTTGTTAAAAGTTACTGTCTGGTGATTGTCATTCAATAACCCTTCTGTTGTCGTTACGCAGAGAGAACGTATGACTTTGGAACAGCACTATTGACAGTCATCCTAATCACCGGAACTGAGGAAGTACCCATTAAACACATAAGAAACACCTGTGGGAAATGTAAAGAAGTCTCATGGCATTTTAAAGTACCAATGATTGGTGTTAACCTTCAGTGGAAATATACCTTGAATTAAAAGCTAATGGTTGCGCAGGTTAATCAGTGGAAGCAGCCGGAGGAGGGGAAATGAGCTAATCGTTAGCCAATGATGAGGAGCAGAGCCGGGACTCTTATGATGACTGATGAAGCTATTAGTAGGACGGATTAACAGGAAGGGGAGGGGGGGGGGAGAGGGGTGTAAAACCGAAGAAGAAAAAGTGCTTCTGTTGATGAAGAGGAATGGAACTGCCTCAAGGATAAAGCTGTGTTTTGGAAACGGGACAACATGACATTACAACTATCCACTGGAACAAGGAGGTCACACTAAAAATGACAAATACAGACAGCAGAAATTCTCTGCAACAGCACTTCATGTATTTTTATATTAGTATATTGTGTAACTTCCACACTTTCCCTGAATTTTCATTAAATATACTTACATTCGAATATTTAGTGAGACATTACTTCAGACGCGACGCTCTTTGATACTCATCTGTTGTCTTGCCAAAAGAAAGCTCTACAGCAGTCTCTGACCCTCCTCAAGTCTTGTTGTAACTGCGGGACGCCCTAAAAGCTTGGTATTTCACCCAGCGGTGATGGCATACATCCTGCGGCACACACTGTGTTGTGTGCCTAATGCGTGTTCTCGTCAGTGCACTTTGGGTCATCTTGTCACTCCCAGGCTAAACTGAAACATAAAAAGTTGTTTATTAACCTAATGTTCGCCTTAACCCCCCATTTTTTCAAATCAAAGCCACAGTTTAGTTTAGTCATAGTTTTAGTTTTATATTCCTAATTGTAGACAAACCACCCAGAGCTTGCAAGCAGGGATATTGCAACAGCAGAAACATTAAACCAATACCTATGAATTTCCATGATTCTCAATACCTTATTTGATACCACAGAAAAAGACAAAGACAAAAATGAAAGTCAGCCACTGTTATTTTTGCCACCTGAAGTAAAAAACTCTTTTGAGCTTCAAGGATGAAAGACTGAGGGGGAGATTTACTGAGCCTGCCACAAATCACTGTCAGGGGAGCATCTTGCCACGTCTGGAAAGTAATGCAAAAATGATTTCTGCTCAGATACTAAGTCTGTTGCTCTTCCCCTCTCTTTCTCTCCCTCGTTTTCCCTTCATATTTTAACAGTTCATTTGAACAGAATAGTGGTACAACCTGTAGGTCTGTACTACATGGCCTGGTGTTTGGCTGCACTGTGTAGGAGTCCACAGTTTCAATATTTAACCTGTTTTCTCGTGCTTTGAGCATCGATCAGCCGAGCTGACAGAGCGCACTGGATGCGCTGCTGTGTGCACCGCTGCAGCCAGCGTGTGAGTTTCAGAGGGGGAGAGGAAGGTAGAAGGAGGACTACTGCACACAGTCTTTCTGGAAGTCATTAATACTTACTCGGACCGCTGCTTTGTGACTTCACCCACTCGTTGTAACCCGTGGTATTTTCTAGAAAGCTCCAAACCAGCCCACCCCGTGGGCAAACTGGGTCAATCCACGCGTCACTATTTTTGCTTTTGGATGAATCAAAGCGCATCCACTGCTACACCTAGACATGTCGCAGTCTTACTCGTGTAGTTGTTGTTGTTCAGTGCTGGTAGGCGTTCTTCTCCTTCCTCCAGTGTTTAACAGCAGACTACAGTACGTGTAAGCATTTATGCTGTCATGTCCAGAAGAATTGCAACTCCATTACTTCCAGGACTGTCAAAAAAAACCAGTACCATCACATTTCTCAAAATTTTGGCAACAACTTGGTAACGAAGTATCGGTTCTTGTGGCTCAAGAGCCAATAACCATCTGCAGTAAACGCCAGTAAGGAAAGAGAGCAAATGAAGTATGACGAGGGACGTAAAAGTGTAAAGTAGCCTTCAGAGGGCCTGCAAACGCCAGTTAATAAGTTCTCCAAGTGGTATGTGTGCAAGTGTGTGAACGTGTGTGCGTGAGAAAGAGAGACAGAAGCACAGAGGCAGCAAGCATGCCTGATTGTTGTTGTGTATATTTATATTTTTATATTTAAATCTGCCTGCACACACACACACACACACACACACACACACACACACACTGTATTGTTGGTTTAAGCTGGCTGTAAGAGCGGACAAGTTCTCAGTGTTTATAGAAAGATTTAATGGACTCCTAATTGGTAGTTCCACACTGGCCCTGTGGGTTGTTACTAACGACACACTCACTGACAACTGCTATGACACTTCTCTGTGTGTGCGTGTGTGCGTGTGTGTGTGCATGTAGGTGTGTATGTGCAAGCCTTCACTGCCACTTCACATTGCTATCATACTAAGCTGGGGGCTATATTTTAGATTCAACTCAAAAATATGTGAATAGCATATATACCATGTAGCGTGTGTGTCAGTATGTGTATACACAATTCAAATATACATAGGCTCGTGTTTACATGCTAACTCGCATATTTTTATGTTTCTGCATGTGACAAGAAACACAAATAACTAAAATACATTCCTACAAAATGATCTTACTCCACAGTATGCTGCGCGGTTCACTCCATCCATTCACTCCACAACTAAAGCGCTTAGTTGAGGTTGGAGTAAGAAGGGTGTTAATAGTATGTTTGCATGTACGGGTGTGTGTGTGTGTGTGTGTTTTCTATGTATGTGTTTGTGTTCTGTGCATGTGTTTGGCTGATCACTGAGGAGAGTGGGGAATCCTATTAACACCTACAGTATCTGCAGAAAAACACATGGCAGGTCAAGCATAGCCTCAGCCTGTCTAAATATAGACAGAAGCTCCGATGAGAGACGCAGAGACAGAGAGAGAGAGAGACATGGAGGTGGAGAGGAAAATTGGCAGGAGAGAGGCAGAGGTGTAGATGGAGTGAAAAAAGTGAGAAAATAATAGAGAGATAAGAGACAGACGGAGATGCAAAAGACAAAGAGTACGTCTGCACTAAAGGCCCCTGAACACTGATTATAACAGTCGCCATTGCATATTAGGCTGTGTGAGATGGTCTATTAAAATCCTGGTTGCAATCTGCAAACTTTAAAACAGTTGATGAATGAAGGTAGGATGTACTGCACGACTGCTGAATAGACCCTTCGCTACGCCCCGTCCTCCTTAGTTACTGTTGCTGCTAGGGTTGTGACAATAACAGCATGACCGCAATACTGCTGTCACGTGAAGCCAAATGCAGAGATGATGATAGCGCAAATTTTATTTTGGGTCAAACTCATGTTGAGATCAGCGCATCAGTCTATTAATACCTCTATGGATCAGCGCTGTCACACACAAGTCAGGGCCACAGCCTCTGATTGGTCGGCAGACTCCACTCAAAGCATCTTGGGATTGCCTATGGACGGTTATCAACATGCTAACAACAATGACAGTCGTTTTTAACATGGACAAATAGATAATTAACTACAGAAGACTTTCAAAAAAAAAAGAAAAAAAAAGCTGTGCAAAGCCGGGCCTCGATCGTCCCAGGAAGAGAGCCGGGATGAGAGCTAAGCTAACCCGGCTCACACCTAAGACAGCTCGAGAAAAATGCGTCACCGTCGGCCCACTTTGATTCCAAAGCAGCCCACATCCTCCTCCTCAAATCACCCACAAAACAATGCAAATCACTGATGTCTAACAAGTTTGACTGGAGGTAAAATTACTGCACCTAGTAAGCTAGCATTAGTTAGCCAGAAAGACTAACATTCACAGTTTACATTAGAGCAGATGAGGACACACATTTGTTCTCGTAGGGCAGTTCATTTTTGACAGCTCTTCCAAGCACGAGTGTAAGACAAAGCCATAATGACAATAGGTAAGCTGCGAAAATCAGGCTAATGTTGGCACTATTCTCACTAGCTAACGTCGCTAATGGTTATCTAAGCACTGTAAGGTGATTGGTTGAAGGAAACGGTAGGGATACTGTAGAGCTGACAGCAGTAAACCAATGACTGTAAAGAAAATTGGACGATGGAGATGGAGTCTGCGCAGTCGTGACTAGGGTTGGAGCCGTATCAAGTTTGTGCCCATAAAGTCAGCTGACTCAATCACGAACTGAGCTCAGCTGTCAATCATGGTGTAAAATCCTGTTTTTATAGCATCAAATAACCAATTAAAACCAAACTGATGAGAATGATGGACACTTGAACAAAGAATAGCGTGACAAGAACTACCTATAATGACAGAATCCATCTTTGGAAAAAGAATTTTTTGACGTGTACCGTGGTGCTTTTGCTTGGCCCATGTGCTCTCTATTAACATTAGGAGGCAGGATATATGAGTTGTACTGCAGCCTTCCACCAGGGGGCAAACAAGATGCTTTGGCTTCACTTTTGGGGAGCTGTGATCCTGTCCATTTCTGCTATATGTCACTGTAAATAGACGTAATCAACAGTTCATAAAACATATGCACCACACTGAACAGGTAGCTACTAAACAGTGACAAAATGTTGCCCCTAAAAGCCTAAATTATCTATTTTGAATATATTTATGTCTTCTATCCAAAGGTAGAAGAGACAGTATACATAGGCAGCATGTAATTGTCATTTGCCCAGCACAGGATACAGAGACAGAACTACAGTTTTGTGTTTAGGACAGCACAACTTTTCCATCTTTTCCAAGATGTCTTGGATCTTTGAAGCATACTGGCATGCTGACATTTCTCTGGGCCCAGACACACTTGTGCTTGGAATGCTGTGTCAGGCATTTAAACAAAGTTTATCCTAGTTGTATCTGTCCCATTTCTTAGCAGATGTTGGCCGCGCAGTTTTGCAGTTTCACAGACAAAAGAGGACAAAGAGAAAGAGATTCTGCTGAAAATTACCTGAAAAAGCTACTGTGGACGCATGTCGTTTTGACATGTAAACAGCCTTTTCAAAGTTGGGCGGCTCAGTGTGCACGTTAGCAGAGTGAGGAGGGACAAGGACGGAGAGATGTGAAGACAAAGGAATAAAAATATTTAAAAAACCACCATGAGTGATGGGAGCCAGACATGAGAGGAAAATAGGAAGATGGAGAGAGATAGAGACGAGACAGACAGCAAGAGAGAGCAGATAATTACTCACTTTGTCTGGCTGCTATTTTCATCTATGACAATGTAGCACAATAACCCACCCTAACACACACACACAGAGGAAGCTCAGAGGAAAATGAAACCCTTTTCATCTTCACTATGGATAATCCTGTGCTATTAGCACTGCTGGGAAAGATGGAAAAGAAGAGAGAGGGAGAGGGACGACTGATCCACCAGAAAACACTTATTTTCTCAGCAACCTCTGTCCCACTTTTCATCAAACTTCTTCGCTGTCATGATATCGTCACAGAGCTGTCACACACTGCATTTGTACACCAGCCGTCCAATCAAACGAGTCTGAATGCAACCGCACCCACACTGTCTCCGTGACAACAAAAGACATCATATTAATGCAAGGATTCTTCAATGATTTCTCTCTCCCTTAATGGGCTGCCTCCAGACCTTCTTCCCATGGTGCCGTGAGCTCAAACAGCGTCAGCAGTGGCCAACAGAACCATGTCAGGCCACAGTGTGGTGCTGTGGATTTCTCCTGAGAAATGGAGCCTCCTGCTCAGGTCCACCTTCATTCTCCACTCCACCCATGGTGACTTTAGCTTGGGTGTTGGCCCCCTGCTGGTATATGCAGATTACCCTTTCCTGAGGAAAAGGCTGCCAACAGGGAACCGGCCCCTGTCTGATTTGTACCTAATTTTGAACCCCTCTGAGCATTTCAACTACAAACAACTTTGTTCAGAACCTGAACCATTGATTCCCAGCTGGAACCAAAGAACAGCATCCCCACCTTGGGAACCAAATTCGTCAGGTCGTGGAAATGAGGGCTGGTTTCTATCGATAGCTACCAAGAATCTTCAATGCACTGGTTCAAGAACCTGAGCTACTTTGATGGAAAGGGGCCTGATGTAGAGTTAGGCGATATGTTAAAATTTTCCCAAACGACCATCGTCAGGCCATCAATCGGTGATTGACGATATCTTTGTCCCCCGATCTGTCCTCACGGGTTTCAGTTGGGAGATGTGCGCAAATGCATGCTGTGCACGCCCACTATGTCCAGTAAAGAATATAAACTTTCAATGTGTCAAGAAATTAAATATTCTCACACTTATTTTCCTTTATAAACCGAGAAATATAACCGTACACCTTCTAAATTCAAGTCTCTCTTTTACTGAACTAAGACAAGCTTGACTGGCTGGTTTGACACTGGTTTGGTCAAATTAAATCCTTAATTCACCGCCTGAAAAGAGTCTAATTCTGCAGGCCGTTTACCTCTCACTCCTCACCCACCTCAGCGCACTCATTGTCGGGGGAGTGGGTGTGCACTGCGCCGCTGGATGAGAGCGCGGTGCGGAGCAGCAGCCGTTGCTCTGCAGACCATTACATCAGCAAAATAAAATGACAAGTATCGCCCCAAAAATCGGCCCAGAAA
>JAJHUR010091426.1:0-14819 GCA_027495735.1 Lutjanus campechanus
CTGTGAGTGGGAGTGCATTACTATCTGCAGTGGAGACACCCCTTGTATTGTGTCGACCTTTACAGGTGTAGCTTCCAGAATACGTTCGGTCTGCTGCAGTGATTGTAAGCACTGATCCGCCTGGAGTCATAGATACATCTGGATCTGTGTTTTGTACGTCGTTTCCATCTCTGGACCAGGTGAAGGTCCAGTCAGGGCTGCCAGTGATACTACAACTGAACTCCACCTTCTCAGACGGGAACACATCTGATAAGGCTGACTGTAGCTTCAGAGATGGTACTGGAGGCACTAGAAGAAAATTAGAAAATATAAATATATTTATTACATTATCACGATTAAAAAAAAAGTCTCAATACCGCACCAGACAATGTCTCCCGTGGTATAGAGCATGTGTAATTATTTTATTTTTTATTATTTTTTAAATTTTGTTTGGTAAAATGGCTGCTACTGACATTAGCATTGCTTTTTAAATTTGCAGTTGTACATAATTTAAACATTCATTGCCCAAGAAAATTTTTTTGTACATGCTTAGGTCATGGCGGGCTCCATTTATTTTATTTCAGTCAGACGACTCATGTTTTAGAATGATTGTTGCAGCAGCAGAACATAGTCAGAGTTTGGCATCTAGACTCCAATCTCATCACTCCTCACAGATTATGTTTACAGAGAAATATTGAGGAGTGATGAACAAATATCTTGGACCCCCTGTCGGAGCCTGCAGGTGGATGCTGGGGTGGTGGAGGAGCTGAATGAGCAGGCAGTGACACTGATGCAAAGCAGCAATGGCCTTGACAGTCAGAGGGAGACATGGGAGGTTTTACCAGTTTAAATAGACCGCCAGATTGGAAGAGTGCGTTTGGTATGTACAACAGAGAGTGAGGCATGTCACATGTGATTGTGGTGCAGCTCAAATGGACTGCCTGAACTAGCTCGCATGCATCACTACATTTTATTTAACAAAAAGGAAAGCAAAAGCACTCTGACTCTTTATGAGTCATAATATGTAACATATCTGCATTTAAATGTCTTAAAATGCTGGACATATGTTATATATTTGGCTGAGTTGTGCACTTACACTATCTAAAATATTTCCAACAATTGAGAGAAATCTAATTTACTCATTTTCCTGCTAGCCATTGCCAGCTAGTTGCTAGCTGCTATAACAATTGGTGTGCTTGAGATGAACTGCGCCTCGCCTGGAAAGCAGACTTCAGAGAACATACAGGAAGAGACACTAACATCCTGTTAGATCACCTTTAGGCCACCTGTAGTTTGCAGACCACATCATAGCTGAAGAGATAAAAAGCGTTCTCGATTGCTAATTGATTGCTAATTGAAGTTGAAATAGGAGAGATCCCTCTTCTGTTACATGGGACCTCTGTTCTTTTATCGGCTGAGTAAAGCACTTTGTAACTGTTCATTTGAGAACTCATATATAACCCTTATTATTAGTATTATTGTTGTCAGACACAAAATATATGCTTGTCAACATTAAAACTTCATTGCACAACATAAGACTAATATAATTAGCATTAAATATTACAGTAAATATTACAGTCCACATGTGGTGTTTGTTGTCAAAATTAAGAGCCAATCAGAGCCTGTCAGCTCATTGATCAGGTGACAGCCAGGTGCTTGCAGTCAGTGGAGAGCAACTGTGGCGCCTGGTTCTAAAAACTGTGGCCACCTCGATCTCGCGAGGTTATCGTTGCCCACGTGTGCATGATGTCAGGGCAGATCAGGATCGAGTCAGACACAAATCTAACTGCCATGCATTGTGCAGCGATTGCTGCTGATCGATTCTGCGCAGGCCCGGCTCATCTTGAAAACGCCTATTGTTTTAATGAGAGAGAGAGAGAGACCCCTCATGGCTTACATTTTGTGCCTTTAAAAGGAAAAAATAGTTTTCTGGTAACAATAAATGCTGTACACATCAGATTTATTATTTAACAAAGGACATTTTTTTCTTCTCTTTATTTTTCAACATTGCAATAAATATCGGGCACTTTTTTGTTGTGGTATTATTGTAGCTTGAGTTTTTTGGTATTGTTACATCGCGATTGTCCATTCTGGGGTACTGTAGAAACATGGCAGTAAAACTTGGCGACCTCCACAGAGCAGGACCCGCGATAAAAATGGCTCATTCAAAAACATGATTCTTATTTTCAGGTGATTATACACTAATGAAAAAAATACTTATAGTCCATATTACATTCAATTTCTGCCACATTTAATACACACACCCACCTTAATCTTACACACTTGACTTGTAATTGCAGTCAAGAACAAACCACATGTCTACAAAATTTAAATACATCTGATACCTTGATTTAAAAATTCATACAATTACATTAAAATGATTGCAGAGCAGATGCTTACAAAGTTTTTTCAGAGGGAATATCCACTTTGAAATAGAATTAATACTTTAAAAGATATCATACATTATTTCAACAACAGTTCAGTTTCATTTTTGCAAATTTGAACGACTTCTTTTAAAGGGCGGTGAGACGAATTGTGGGAATGATGTCATCTGTACAAACCAGCACAGGCAGCAAAAAACAACCCTGAATGTGTGAGAGCCTTTAGACAACACCCAGGGTGAGTTCACAGGTTGCATTTGCTGATTCACAGCATTCACAGCTTTCTGTCACAGAGATATTCGTTTAGCTCCGCTTTCCCACGCGTCTGTGTAGATTTTATTGTCCAAAGTCAGTACAAATGTACATATTGATTATGGGTTAATTTTTTCATTTAAGGACGTACAAAATGTATCACACAACACTGACTCAATTTCAGGAAGTAATCTCTCTCCACATTAAATCAACGGCATTTAATAATAAAACCTTTTCAAAATGCAATGAAGATGCATGATCATCCTTAATCTTTTAGACTAACTGAGGTAAAAAATCTCACCAAAGACGGTTGGGACCGTTGAGCTGAGCTGAGCTTCCATGACGGTAACTGGAGGATGAGAGGAGAGATGTGGAAAACAGAATTTAGATCAGAACAGACAGAAATTGTGCTCCACCTGCATCTCGGGTGTAGATTTAAACAGCAACTTCAGGAATGCAAAGATTATTTCAGTAATTTTTCAAGCAAAAATGCCAAATGTGCACTGGATCCAGCTGTTCAAATATGAAGATATGTTGCTTTACTTTGTCGTAAATGTAAAGAAACTGAATATATTTGGGTTTGCACTGTTTGTCTAATAAAACAATTTGAGTTACAGGGAATTATAATGAGAATATTTAACTATTATCTGACATTTTAGAGACAAAATAATCAATCAACCAAATTACCATTAGTTTGTGGTTCTGTATGAAACCATCAAACAGGTGCAAATTTGGTGTACTTAAATATTTTTTGAATGCAGGACTTATACTTAATATTTTTACACTGTTTCATTGCTACTTAAGTATACATTGTAAAAATCATACAGGAATTTTGTGGAACCAACCAATCTTTTCTCATTAGATTGATGAGAAAATATCAAATATACAAGTTTAATTTAGTATTTATTTTCAGGACACGTCAGAACTTTCAGAGTAAACATTAGTGAGTATTTCTAACTCAAAGTCTTTTGACTTTAAATGATGAGTTAAATTAATGTACTGCACGGAGCTCAATCGACTCATTAAACCAAGTTTCTAAAGAAATATGATTAACATAATTAACAGACTTCCCAGCATGCATTGTTTGAGACTTAAAACTCTCCCGAGACCCTGAAGAAAACATATATGATGAAATCCTGCTGCTGAGTTATAGTTATTTGTTTTTACACTAATGAAAACACTGCGAACCATGACGACGGTTAGCGCTGAATTCAGTCTCGACCCCCTTACATTTAAATCTTAATAAAGCCACTATTAACAGTTTGATATATTATCTTGTGCCAATGCTGGAACAAAGTAGCTCCAACAGGAGCTCTTTGTGTGAAATGAAGAACTGACTCTTCAAACTGAGAAAAAGAAAATCAAATTTGTATTTACTATTCGTCAGAGGAGTCGCTGGTTCAACTCTATATCTTAAGATTACTGAACATGTTTTCTCAAGTACAACTGCATTAATGTTGGTTGATTTTTAAAAGAAACGTTTATTTGTTTTGAATCATCACAAAATAACCACAGCTTGTCTTTTTAGATTAAACTTAAAATTTTAAGGTAGCTTGGACACTTTTTTTTTTTTTTAGATAAAACAAATATAAAACAAATATACAAATATCTAAATACCTATCTAAATATCTATAAACCTATCTAAAAACTTCAATAGTACTGTCATAAGTATTAAAATAGCTAATGTTACTATGAGGGGTGGACAAAATAACAGGAACACCTCACCGTGAGATGCAGTTCTGTGCAACACAAATTGCTGTCTCAGACATTTCCAGAGCTGAAACACCTCTGAGATATTCTCCAAAAAATGTACCAATATAAAATATAAATACTGTCAGATGCTATTTTATCTACCACTCGTACAACTGGATGGCACAATAACAGTGATGCTACAGTTTAGAGTGCCTAACCATGTTGAAACATGAAGTAGGATTGACTAAATACTGAAATATGAACTTGCACTGGTCGGCATCTAATTGCAGGAACTTCCAGACTCACAACAACAAAGTACTTCATGTTCCTCATAACTTTCCTCATGTTCTACTTCCTAAACATGTTTGTGTTGTGCATCTGATTTAGTACAGGCAATCAAAAAAAGTAATACCATTCAGTTCAGTTCACAATCAAACAGGTTAACCTGCAATATGAATATTTATGTATTTTTTGTGCATTTTGGTTCACAAGATAAGTGACAGATGTTTTAGTCTGAAGTCTAAAAGTTTTTAACAAAAAAGCTGCTGTTTCAAGATCAGCACAGTGTGCGTAAAATACAGTGTAAAGTTGTGTCAGTGTGACAAACATGTTTCTTACCATCTTCGTCACCATCCTGAGCTGCACAAACAGTGGTTAAACCTGTCAAATTAAAATTAAGATGAATGTTCAGTCTGAGTCACATTTGAACGTACGTGAAAATATTCTTTTTACATTAGATACAACACAGAAAATTAATGCAATTGCCAAAAAACTTACATATGACACCGATGACCTTAATAAGCCACATTTTCCATTGAGATGCACATGTAGAGCCGGCGTTGCTGGGAGTCACTTTACATCTGCTGTGCAGTGAAGTCCAATGCAGGAAATCAAGCGCAGAATTGATGGGCGTGTCTGACACATTTATTTCTAAAGTCACCTCACGCAGCAGCTTTCCTGTCTCTCTCTGACATCTGCTTTTTCCTCTTTGTTCAAGCAACAGGAAACGTGTTGGTCAACCACACTCACATGTTTGTGTTCTCTACTTGAATTTGAATTGCTGATTTGAGCTGAAAAGTGACAGAGGATTTAAGGAATCGAAACAGCGTACAAAACTTGCTCAAATACCTAAAACTCACTTAAACACTCATTCTCATTGAAAATATAAACTGAAGGTAAATAAGTAATTAAAAGTAAGCAGAACTAAAACCAATACTCTTTCTAAAACTGGAAGTTACTATTTTATCTGGGTGCAGTTTCACAGTAAGCCTTTTTGAACCTGTGGGTGTGACATGATTTTTGGAACCTGAGCGGAAGCTGCAGGGTTTTTTTTTTCTTCTTCTGTGAAACCAGCCAATCAATCACAAACACTGGACCCTTTTGTCTGCAGCTGAAAGTCGCTCTCTAGACTTGCAAATATAATAAATTAAATTACGGCTGAAACTCATACAGTCATACACAAATTCTGAGATAAAATACACGTTAATTCATTATGTATTTTTACCATGAAGAGTGATTATTTAAAAAAAAAAAAAACACTGCTGAACTGAACATGCACACTGTGGTGATGTATGACTTCCTGTATGTCTGAGATGTTGTGTCAGGATGTGACGTTAGTGTTGTTGAGTCAGTGGTCTTGTCTCACCATAAGATGTCAGTATAACACAGAAAATCATATTGTCTCTGACCCCAAGCACCCTGCATACTGCACCTCTGACAAATCACATCACATTTGCTCTTTTACATAAACTGACATCGTTTATATAGCATTCATTTGTATTTAGGCTTGTTCAATAAATAAATCCCTGTAAATCTTACAGTACTTTTAAAGGTCCAGTGTCTAAGATGGCCATGTTGTACCACCATGATTTTACTGTTCAGTAGCCCAGAATGGACAAACCAAACAATAGCTGTAAAAAGGACCTTTCACCTCTTTTTTTTTTTTTTTTTTTTTTTTTTTTTTTTTTTTTTTTTTTTTGAGTGTTTTGCTGCCACAGTAGGTTCTCGTACTCGCTTGGAAAGGGAGGGAGGGCGAGGCGAGGTGTTTGCAGTCTTACACACTGGTCTTTTAAAAAAGGCTCCCTGCTCCAGCAGTGCTGCTCAGTGGGTGATCATACTGTGGCAGTATCGGGCAGCTGTGCAGGTTTTTTTTTTTCTTCCTTTTTTACAGTGAAGCATTCATTGAAAGGGTCATTTCACCCTGAAACAAGGAGACTGTTACTTATCACTGGTGTTGTCTGGTGCAAGTAGTTTTGGTTCTATATGCTGGGCTTTAGAGATAAAAGACCTCTGGAGCTATTTCTACAACTTCTATTATTTATTCAGCAGAACGCAGCAAAAATTGACCGTACAGACTGTGAATTAAGTGTTTCTATAAAGCATTTTGAGTTTCTCTCGTTATTCAGCTCCATTTTTTTTTTACAGGAATGGTTTTCAAATTTTTTTTTTTTTTAAGTTATTTGTTCGGCCATTTTTGCCTTTATTGAAAGGACAGCTGGAGAGCAGACGGGAAATGGGGCAGAGGGGATGACACGCAGCAAGAGGCCGCAGGCGGGAGTCAAAACAGCAGCCGCTGCAGAGGACTAACAGCCTCAGTACATGGGTCGGACGCCCTACCAACTGAGCTAAACGTCAGCCCATGGTTTTCAATTTTACTAGAAAGCTGATTGACATGATCAATGGATTATCAAAGTAGATGCTATTTATTTTCTGACAATCAACATTGTTTGAGCTCTACATTCAAAGAGTTAAAAAAAATATTATTACAGAGTACATCTAATGTAATTTCTCTACGATTTGAGCAACTCAAGCAAAAATTGCGCTCACTACCATTGGGCTGTCAGCAGAAAACTTAAACACAGGTATATCAACACCTCACCAGACAAATCCTAAAGTATCTGCATGGTTAGATAGCACTTTTTGTACTTTTTATTGTTCAGATTGAACCATCCCTTCAATCACAATGCCGCCCCTTGAGTCATATTCACTTCAACCTAAATTTCACTTCAACCTTTTTTTCTAAACAATGTGTAACATTTTTATTATAAACACAAGCAGCAAATGGTCTCAAAATCTGAGTAGAAATGCACAGAATACATAATAAAATAAATTTTTTATTATACATTTTTTATTACACATTCATACAGTCATTGTAATAGCATGTCCACAGATTCACTGTTTTATTAGGTAGTGTATGTATATACTGTAACCAACAGCACATGGACACAGGCAGAAAAAACACATGGTAAATATAGCCTCACATACATGTCACCAGCTAAAATAACAGTACAACATACGGCAGACTGAGATGGGTTGGGTGGTGTGGGTCTTCCCTGCATATGGGGAGGTGAGCTGGGGTTGGAGGGGAGGGGTAAGGAAAAAGGTACGGAGATGTTGGTATGTTGCTCTGTCCTCCTTTTCATTATGTACACACTGCTGCACAGCCAGCCACGACTTTGTCTTACACGTCCTCAAACACTCTGGACAAGATAAGAGAGAGACATAGAGAGAAGGTTAGAGGGATTCATTATATTAGGACACACACATATAAACTCTCCTTAAAACATAATGAGGCCAGACAAATCAACAATGTGTACGCATAAACACCATGTGTTTGCCTTTTCCCGACACATAACCTGGTATTTATAAAAGAAGAACATGTGCACCACATGCATACTTCAGACCTGCGCACAGTTTTCAAATGATAGCTGCAGGTAAAATGATAGTTACTCAAAACATATTTCTAAACTTAATTTAAAATTATTTAGAAGTGACGACTTGAATCATTCTTTTTATTCACATTAAAACCATCATCTTGCTGTTAATGATCTTTTCAGCTGATCCTGAATTGCAAAGCACATTGTAGAATCTGTTTCAATCTTATTTTATGTCTAAAAAGATAAATAATCTTGTCAAGCAGGTTTTTCATTAAAAAGTAATCTAATTTCAAGTAAATATATCCAGCTTTGTTTTAATAAGATATTACCGCTAATCCTGAGCTATATTTAACCAATAACAAGCTACAACAATGGTGTGCATAACATAAAGATTAAGAATAAGACCATTTCCACCTGTTCCCAATTAAGAATTGTACAAAATGACGCCAATTCAAGTTAAAATTATTAGTATTCATTGTCAACGAGTGTGAGTGCATCAGACTCTGTGGAGAGGAGAACCTGCTGCCTCACATTTCACTTTATGAAGAGAACAGTGGTCTGGTCTGCACAACTCATACAGCAAAACACAAATGGCCGTGCTGAAAAATACATGGCTCATTAAGACGTTGTTGTCCCATTTGGAAAATGCATGACAGATAATAGAACTCGTAGCAGTTTCTGGGGACATTTTCAGATCTAAATACAAACTGAGTCACTGTGCAGTGATGCATTATCACTTCTGAAAATATGATATCAAGAAAACTAGATGTCCCGCCAAGTTTCAGTTTCAGTCAGACTTTAGTTCTCTCTCTGTAGCTCACACTTTCACTTCCTCCCTCACTCACTGTTGTCACTATGTTTCATTAAAGTAGCTAGTTTTCCCCCCAACTGTTGAAATTCTTAGTCAGCTCAATGAAGAGACCAATTTTTAGTATTTCTTAAATAAATGAAATATCTGGCTTTATGTTCTAGTTTTAAGGCCCATTAGAGTCTTTAGGTGACTAGATTTATAAGCTTGTTTTATGACATTTTGATTATATTTAAGCTTAATTTTAGTAGGGCTGTTTTTGCTGTGTATAAATTAATCATTGCACATCCTTCTGACATTGAAAAATGATGAGTGAGATATCACTGCAATTTATCGTTTTGAGTAATTTTTCAAGAAAAAAAGGCCAAATTCTCTGAATCTAGCATCTCAAATGTCATTAGTTTCTGGTTTCTTTACTCCTCTGTGGCAGTAAACAGAATATCTTTGGGTTGTTGACAAAACCAGACATCTAAGGACGTCATTTTGGGCTTTGAGAAACACTGTTCGACGTATTTCACCATATTCAGATATTTTTACGGGCCAAACAATTAATCAGTTAATCGAGAAAACAATTGACAGGTTAATCGATAATGAAAACAATTGTTAATTGCAACCCGAAAAATAATTTGTCTTATAGATCTGTGCAGAGTTTTATGCACCTGGGCCCAGGACTTCTGCTGGTCCTTTAAGGCACTGGTGGAAAGATAATTAAAGCAAGAAGAGGGTTAAATGGGGTCATGAGGTGTAATAATCACTTCAGCCAGTAATGTTCTGAGAGAAGGTGTGTGTGGATTTGTTTGACGTTTTGTGTGTGTGTGCGTGTGTGAGAGAGAGATCCTCTGCGTATTTTCCATCGAGGATTATCTGGCTCGGTTTCTGCCCTCTTAGCCCATTCTCGCTTCATCTCACAGCACTCCCCTCGGCCTGTTGACTCATGGTAATGTGAAGAGTTTGGCTGTGTGTCAGATCATCTGGAGTAATTTTTAGAAGCTGTGGAGTGGCGCACTGACATCACCCCCCTCAGCCCCCCTCGACCCAAAAGCGCTCCCTGCCTAATCCCTCGTTTTCCCCCTTGAGAGGCCCTCCCATGTATGGCTGTGCCTTGAGGGACCGCATCCCGGCCCCCTGCGCAGACTCACAATCAGGATCACGTCATGTATAGGGTGCAGTTTACACTTGGCATGAAAATTGTGTTGTTGGTAATCTGATCACAAGCGGACAGCCGTAAATACAGGTGTGAGCGCATCCTAAAACATCGAGGATGCATTAAGATCTGATCACTAGAGCCACAGCAGGGGGTGGTCAGGCAGGCATTCAAGCCCATCTGCAGTATAGTGTGAACACATGTGTCCCTGACCGCACTGAAGGTCAACTCTGTAGTGTGCATGTAGCACAGTAACTGCATCCAGTGCTCATGTCAAACAAGTACGACAAGGAAATGAGGCCCGGCATAATGACACCACAATCTCCCTTCAAGTCTACAACTGAGTGCAAAATGTGTCACAATTCAATTATAAACACAATTCAGAAGTAGTATGTGTGTTTACACACATTAAAATTTAAATCAATTTAAGTCACTTCCATCATTGTGTGAGGCTGTCAATTGTGTTATAAGCTGTTCTCATCAGCTAATCACATCTGTCCAATAGTACAGCAACACACGGTCATTGTTTATCTATCATCTTTCTGCAGTCTTTTTAAATATGATTTTATCTCCGCCTTTAGTTCCGCCATGCAGCTGTTATGCACATCCCTCCACATCCCCATCACTGCCGAGTCTTCTATATTACTGTCAAATCCCATGAAAAGACTAAAACCAACAATAAATTAATTAAACAAACACATATTCCCTGTGTAGCAAAACCTGGCATATCTTACTCGTCTGTGTCATAGATCTCCACTGATATGCAGAAACTATTAAAAACACCTCAATGAGACTCGGGGTGACATGTTTCTTCATTTCCATGAACATGTGGGCACAGATGGGCTCGAGACAAACAAACTGTTGGTTTTGGCCTTTTCACTGGCATTGTTACGACCAACCTTATCTGTTAACAATCAGATCATTCTCCACTTTTTTTGCAGTGGTCTCATTCCTGAAATGGCAGTGTAAACAGCAATTCAGTTACGACATGAGGATCCGTGGTGGAGAAACATGATCACTTGATAATGTATAACCAAAGCCAAAGTTTACTTGTGGCTATTCGTCACTGAAAGATGACTACAAGCTAACAGGAACACCATGTGCTTGCACTGATGTCGACAGGTTTTCAGGTGGTTAGTTCAACTTGCAACTTATTATACTCTTACTATATGTCCAAATGTGAACTGTCTGCAATAAACTCCAGAGAAATTAGGGAAAATGTTTAAACTTTGCACTTCACAAGAACAAGCAATAATACTGACAGAGAAGTTTGTGCTTGCAGAGGAGTGGACTATTGGTGGATGTCTGTGTTTGACATGATGTCAGACACGACATCATCATGGCGCACAACAAAGTGAATACAAATTTGATCAAAGAAGATCATTCTTGACAGTGGCCACAGGAGAATAAACAACCTTTGTTCTGGTAGGTTATTTCTTATCAGGCCTGGAGAGCTGAGCCCGACAAGGCCCAAGCCCGACAAAATAGGACACAGGACAGATCGTGCTGCACTGCCTGCCCTGCAAGTCTGCAGTGGACCTGACTGAGAAGACATTTTGCTTATAGTGAACATGCATGATACAAAATAATAATAATAGTTAGACTGAACAGTAGAAGTTGGCAGTGACAGGGACAGCACATGGGGGGAACTGGCAACGAGTAACGTGGGGAGAAAAATTAAAAAACAAAACACAAACAAAAACTATTACTACTACAACAACTAATAGTACAGCCTGAACCCAACACAGATCTCAAGCTCTATTTCTTATTTCACCAATTACTCACTGCAACCTAGTCATTTATTCTTTATGAATTATTATAACTGCATATAAATGTGATGGGGGTAGAGTATGTTATGACTAAATTGCATGCACACTCCGGCCACAGACTAATCACACTAAAAGCAGCATATAAGTGTGCCATTTAACTGCCTTCACTTAATTAATGTGCCTTTTAATGTAGTTTTAAGACAAGACAGATTCTAGTCTGATTGGTGGTCAGTAAGCAGCGGGGCGGAAAGAGGAGAGCACATGTATGAGGGCCCTGCCATCTAAAAAAATTTAAATAAAGTAATTAGCCCCCTGCTCACATGTTCTGAATGTACAGTGCTATAGTGTTTCACAGCGCTGTAAAAAGAACCAGTGGTATGTCCTTTACAGTAAGATAAAACTTTTTATCATTCATTCTTTTAACATTTTTACAACCCTTCATCTATCCCTTTGACAACATGTTCAGTCATCTGTCTCATCCTTCTTCCTGCTCAAATGTGCTCAGTTTTTTCATTTGTCTGTCTATTTTCTCTTTTTCCATCTTGCCAGCCTCTCTCACCACTTCATGCTTCTCTTGTCAGCAGATGTAATGACACTGTGAGAAAATCTTCCTGATGTTCCTTGAAAGCCTACACCACTCAAGCATTTAAAAAGCTTAAATGGAAGTGCCTATACCAAACCTGAGTATGGCTGCCTAATAGTGACAGTATAAATAGACACATTGAAGCTGTAAAAACATCAATTTTGGTATTTCCATTTATCCCACATTAATCTTTGCCACATTACCACATCCAAAAGCAGAGCTTGCAACGTATGAGATGTACAGAGGAGGAGGGTGGGTGAGGTGGGGTGACACATATGAGAAGGGAAGAAGAGGGCAAGAGGGAAGGACAAATGAGTTGTTGTTGGATTTAATTTGATGCTCTGAGTTTAACAACACTATTTTTCGTGGCTGAGGCATGATAGGACTATTATCAGTCTGCCAAACAGAATCTGAAGACTATTGTGTCATTATCTCATACACAGGGTTTATAGCAGTGTGAAAGCAGTTGATGAGCAGTGTTAATGTTAGTGATGGCAGCACAACATATGATTAACAGATATTTTATTTATGGGGAAATATACAGAGAGCAATGAAATGTGCTTCCACAAGCAAAACAGTGGATGACAGCGTTCCTTACCTCGAGAGGTTTCTGTGTTGGTTTATTTGCCTTTCTCTTCTGAAACAGTAATCTCTGTTGGAAGAGGAATATAAACAATATTAATATTGTATTTTTTATGGATTAAAGTTCTGTTATATTATCACACTTCAACATTTGGAGTCCTGGAAATTGGAATCACCAACTGTGACTAATAACAGGCTGAAACAAATTTCCAACATTTAAAACAGTTTGACAGTTTGGGAAATGCAGTTAAATTTCTGATGACATGCTGCACAGCTGGATCATCTGTCAAACTGATGAATACGAATGTCCATAGAACTACTTAAAAATTTTACAGTATTCATTTAGATCTGTAAATGATTTAATATTACCAATTACTATTAGTATTATCTGTGTTATTTATCATTATTACTAGACTATTTATTCACTTGCATTATTGTCATCTACCCAATGACACACCACTTGGTTATGTAAGAATTTCTGTATGTTGATTGCAAAAAAAACAAAAAACCCCTCATCTCTTTGAGGTACATTCAAGGGATTCTAAGATCCTCCATGATAGCAGAGGGGGGATGATTTTCCAGGTCAGGGGAGGAGAGAGGATGCAAGGAAGCATAAGTAAGCGTAAAGAAAAGCACCCTTAGCACGACAGTGTGTTTCCTAAAATGTCAAAGATTCCCTTTAAAGAGATTTTGTAACCTCAACAGATTTGGACTGTATTCACTGAAAACTTTTTCCTCAGTTTGTTTGTAGATACGTACGTTTGACCTCCAGCTTGCAGGAGACGACGGCCTCTCCCTGGGCGTTCTTGGCTCTGCAGGTGTACACGCCTCCATCGAAGCTGCAGGGCTTACGGATCTCCAGGGAGCAAATGCCCTGGTTAGAGATCTGACGATACTTGGGGTCATCACCGATGATCATCTGATTCTTCAACCACTCGATCTTAGGCTGAAAGAAAAAAAGAGAGGCATTTATAAAATCACTAACCTACCTACAGTTTACCTCAAATATACCTTCTCTGTGTCCAGTGCTGGTCCTAAAAATCCAAAAATCTCCTCTCAGCTCATGCTGATGTTTTGATAATATATTGTCAACTGTGCTGTTTTAAAACATCAGCAGTGATCTATAGTAGGGTGAACTTTTGAGATTTAGGGTCACTTTGAATTGCATCAGTGTAGCAGACAAAAAGTTCTGACTAATGAATTCTTTGTCATTGTTTTCAGCTGTATTACAGCAACATTTCAACTACACAATTAATCGCAATTGCAACAAAATTGCAATATGGCCAAGTGCAATATCCACATCGCAGAGCCAGAACGAATTGCAGTTTTCTGAAAAAAGAAAAATGTATGAGAAACCAGCAGTATAATGAGGTACTGCAGTGCTGCATGATGATGCATAGATGACCTGACCTCTCCAGATGAAAGAAAACATGTTTGTTTGTACAGACCTCAATAAATATCACATCATCACAATGTTAAACATTTATTTTTTCAGTGAACATAAAAATTGTAATGCAAAATTGATTATTTCCACTAATTGTATCACATATTGGCATTGCAATTTCAGTCAAAATAATCACAATATGACTTTTTTTTCAAATCAAATTGTGCAGCCCTAAATTCAACCACAAAACTATTGTCTGTCATTTAGTACTGAAACTGTCATCCTGTTCAATGAACATAACTGGGTTGCTTTCCTCGTCTGTCAGGTTTTACAGCAACTGACAGTTTTCGACAGTTTACAATTACAAAGAAAATGGCAATACTGAATAGAAAAAGTGGTTTCAGAATTATGCATGACTGACTTTAAAATTCCCCTTAAAAAAATCTCATGTACCCACTGCAGTACTGCAAAGTACCCCATTTGAGAAACGCTGCATTACAAAGACCCCGTGAATCAGAATTGCTTGTTTTTGAGTCAACTGTTTTACTTGTGTTTTTGGACAAACCGAACATTTGAGTAGACTGAGCTG
>JAJHUR010091427.1:6845-18124 GCA_027495735.1 Lutjanus campechanus
AAGGTGTGTGTGTGTGAGAGTGTGTGTGTGTGTGTGTGTGTGTGTGTGTGTGTGTGTGTGTGTGTGTGTGTGTAAGCCACAGACTGTAACCTGATCCAGACTCAAGGTTAGACAAAGGAAAATGGGACACATTGGTTTTGGTTGTGGTGCATTTTTTTTTGCAGGAGAAGGCTTCTCTCCTTACAGATTTTTACATCACTGGAAGCAAATCAGCGAAGTGAAGCTCTTTGTTCTAATCAGGGGAATCATTTGGTGTGTAAGTATTAATCTTCCCGCCGCTAATCCACACTCTGCCACAAAACAAACAAACAAAAACCCTGGAAAGAGTCGAGAGCTGTCAGTGAGGATGTTTTCAGTAGGATGAAACTGTATTTAAATCAAGGACATAATTGGTGCATGTTTGTTCTGCAGGGAAGGGAAAACAGGAAATTTCAACAAATCATTTTTTCTTGTTGACAGCTGCAGAGGTAAAGGTAACTGGAGCGCATCAGTATGCACAATTTTCTTTGTGTGTGTGGATGTTAGTGCTGGAATGAAAAGGTTTTTATTCCACCTGCATGCAGCGGGGCGGCGTGCTTTGAAGTGTTTGAAGCAGTAGGAATGGTGCAGGCTATATGCTGGGATCTGCAGGTATGGATGCATCGCCGTCTGCTTCTCCCTCCCTTTTTCTCCTGCCTCCTCCCACTCTCTCCCCCCCATCTGCTCCTTCCATGCTTCTCTTCCTCCTCTCGTCTTCCTTACATCTCTGTGTCTCCTCCCTCTCCTCTCCTCCCTCCCCCCTGTTCGCTCTGACACACTGAACTGAAGTGGCACTGCTTCCCTGCGCTGTGATTGGCTGCCTGCCAGACGCTGGGTGAGCCAAGCAGCACAGCGGCAGGGCAGCTGGAGCCGCCGGCCCACAATGCACCACAGCGCACCGCTCGCCCTCCTCCTCCTTCATCCCACCATTCCCTCTTCCTCCTCCTCCTCCTCCTCCTTCCCCTCGACAGCCAGCCACATCCAGCCACAACCCAGCTCTTTGTCTCTGCCTCCCTCCCTCTGCTTCTCCTCTCATATTCAGTCAATAGCTGATCAGCTCATGGTGTCATGTGAAAAAGCCACAACTCCAAATTTTGGATGATTTCAGGCCTAACCCTAACCCACTACCAATAATGACTATCGTCTCTCCGAGGCAAAGAGAGGAAGTAGCATGACGTTACAACACAACGTAAAAGCTCTTCAGGAGTAGGTCAGGTTCAGGGTGGTTCAAAAAGTATGAATTTGAATATTGGAGACCACAGTCAATGTTGGTTTCTTTGAAAGTCTGTGTAAAGCAAATTCAGAGTTTTTCTTCTAATCACATTATACATGTTAGAAAACAGTTGCTGAAAACAGTTTAAAAGACTGAGAACTATGTTGTACTGAATCATGGAGTTAGACAGCTAAACTGTTCACAATTTCTGTGTTCAGGATTTCTGGTAGGACCTGAAACATGGCTCGGTGACCTGCCAGAACCATGGTCCCCCAACACTATATATGCCCCACGAACTGAAACACGAACGACCCCGCCTCCAGCGTCTCTCTCAGACCAAATCAACCCAGCAGTTCACTTCAGCTCATTTCAGTTCCAACAACCCAACACAGAAGAAGAAAAATAACATCCTGTCACCGTCCTCTGGCTCTGGTGGATCAAACATGTCTGGACATGTCCAATAAAGCTGCTAGACGGAGCGTCCATGTTTCAGGTTGTTTTCAGTGGTGGTGTTTGACTCTGAGACAGCGGAGTGGACACACCCCCAGTGTTTCTGAGCAGAGAAAACTGCTCATTCTTCCATGATTTTGTGACCTAATTTTATATACCTATACTACATACAGGGCACACATTCATTGTTTCTGTGCATGAACTTAAACATGACCATTACCTTTCTCTAACCTAAACCAAGAAATGTTCTTTTAATCATGAGTGCAGTCTTTTACTTTTTGAACCGTAAATATCATAGTTAACTTTTTAACCTTTCCCTTTTGAACCATGATCTGGAGCTTTCCTTATAGCTGTCTTTGTTTAATGCTGGCCCCACATGACTGGGTAACAGGACAGATTTTGCCTCTGTCTACCCTTCTTGACAATCGCGGGGGTGTTCCCCGTTCAAAATTGGTCTAAATGATCCTGTCATGTGAGAGGTTTACAGACATAATCTTAATGTTACTGACTGAGATATGAAGAGATATTTTCACATCTAACTTGGTGAATTAAGGATTTATTTTAACTGAACCAGAGTCTGTGAAAAAAAAATCAAGATGATTTTGGTGAGTTTTATTTTGTTTTTCTGTCGAGTTTGAAGGAAGTGTGTTTTACAATGAGTTAACACCGCAATTAAGCTCAATTTGAATTTAAAGGGGGATCAGTTGTATTTTTCTAGTAAGCAAAACAGATGCAAGAATATTTCCTTTCCTGACGTTTCTGAGTTTATTGAATATTGCAGGCAGTGAGCATACATAGTGTAGCCTACTGAACGTAGAGAACTCACCACTTAGACACCCACCAGCTTAAACTCCTCTTGTGTGCACCAGGCATAAGTCTAACCTAAACAAAACCACAATCACAATATTTCCCTTTTTAACCACCATACTTTTCAAATTTAACTTCCCATCTTTCCATATCCTTAACTAGATTTTTAAAAATGGGACCCTGGTCTTCAGCTCTTAAACCATGATCAGGGTTTTTCCTTACAAAACTAAGCAGTTTTTATAGAATTGACAGTGACAGTTTCCTAACCTTAACTAAGTCGTTTTTTCAAACATGATCGCAATATTTCTCTTTGTATCCACAACTGTCATCTTTCCATTTTTCATTATGATTCCAATTTTATGATTTTTAGCCATTATTCCCATCCTGTCTGTCCTTCAACCTGGATTCTAGTTTGCCATGTGTCTATGTCCAAATGAATAATGGGGACAACAATTTTTGAAATGGATCCAGTATTGAGTGAGACCACTGCAGTCTGCTGCCGTGAGACGGACTGCAACAAAATGCTCATAAGCAACTGTGCACCATCAGTGTACGTCCACTAAAAGTGCTTATTTTTGTGTGGAAATCCTTCCCATAGTTGTCAGACAGAGATAGAGCTTTTTTTTTTTTTTTTTTTAAAAAGAGTTGGAGCCTTTCATTTAACTTTCATTTAAAAAAACAGCCAAACAGAATTGGCTGTCTTTTGTTCTTGCCAAACCAACCAGACTCCATTCACAAACCATGAATTCACAAAGTTAGACGTGCAAACACTGGGAGAGGATTGAAAAGGGAGGTGAAAAGCAAGAAAAAAAAGGGGGGTGGAGCCAGGTTGAAAAATACAGAAGTTATCCTTGAACAAAGTGTTGTAGAAACATGATTGTGATCTTTCCCTGTCTGCTGTGACTGCAGTCTTTCACATTTCAAACCTGATTGCAATCATTTTCCAACCATAACCAAGTTTTTTTTTCCTGAAGGCCTGATATTCTACTCAGAACCATTTGCTTCTGAAGAACCCTTTTTTGTAGAAAGGGTTCATCAAAGGTGCTTTGTAAAGACTAAAGGTTCCAGTAAGAACCATTTTCATCCAAAGAAACCTTTTTGGCAAAAACAGTTGAAATCCTTGGAGAACTCTTTCATCATGGGTTCTTTGTACTCCTTTTTCAGTAGAACCCCCTGGATGTGTTCTACATAAAACCCTTGTAGTCTAAAAGAGTTTTCAGTGAAACCCCCTCGATGGGCTCTAGCTAAAACTCTTGGAAACGGGTTCTCAGTAGAACCCCCCAGGTGGATTCTTGTTAGCACCCTTACAGGGTGGAAAGGTTCTCGATAGAACCCCCAGAAAACCACTACACCATAGCAGTGTTCCCTATAGAACCTCTCATAGAGGGTTTTGTAAGAAACCTTTCACAGATGGGTATAACCCTTTATGTTATGCTCTTGGTAGAACTGTCTGAATGGGTTCCCAGTTAAACCTTCATAAAAGGTTCTACCAGTAACCAGAAAGGATTCCCCTATGGGGACAAGCCAAAGAACCTTTTATGGTTCTAGTTAGCACCTTTATTTCTATAGAACCTCTCAAATGGGGTTTTGTGTGTAACCTTTTACAGATGGTTCTAGATACAATCTTTAATGTTGGGTTTGAGGCAGAACTCTCTGAAAGGGTTCCAAGTGCAACCTTTAAAAGGTTCTACCAGGAAACAAAAAGGGTTCTCCTATGGGGGCAAGTCAAAGAACCCTTTATGTTTCTAGTTAGTATCTTTATTTCTAAGAGTGTGCTGTTTTAAGCCAGACTTCTTTTTTTTTTTTTTTAAAGACCAATTTTGTCATTTTAGTACGAGGACGTGTTGAAATCAAGGCATGAGGAACAAAGCTCTTTCATGTCTCTGGAAAGTTGAATCAATGTAGATATGAGGTTTCTCACTCAAGCAGCAGCAAAATGTTCCAGAGAGAAGCACTAATTTCCACTTTTGCAGAGCCTAATCAGTTCCCTTCCACCGTTACCACCCCCACCCCCTCCACCCCGCAGGCAGACACACTGCTCGCCGGTCACCAGGCAGCCCAGCGGGAAACCCCTTCCCTCTTCCTCGCCAATTCCTCTGCCAAATGAATATACAAGGCCGGTGTATAAACAGTGACGGGCTGGGGAGGAGAGAAAGAAAACGCTCCATCACGTCTGTTCCTGGCTCAGCAGAATTTACTGGCCTACTCTTATGAATGGAGAAAGGGGAGGGGGACGCAGCCACACTTCAAAGAGATGTTTTTCTAGGCAGTTGGCCCTCTGCGATGTGTTTTCTATATGTAATTTTCAGTGTTTCATTTTCATCTCCTGGTCAGTGATGGATTAGTGTGTTTAGTGCTGCAGTGAAATGGATGAATGGTTTTGCAGATGTATGCAGCTGATACTGGCCTCTGATTGAAAATCTGAGCTTTTGGATTGAATCAGCCCCAATGGTGATAGGCTGGATATACTGCAGTTTATATACTGCCAGATTCAGATCCAAATCAGTCTGCACGTGCACATGAAAACACTACCTGCCACTTATCTTAAATACTGTAAAAAAAAATAAATAAAGAAGTCCATGGTATAGATGCATCATTACATGATTCTAAACTTCATGTTAAAGGTCCAGTGTGTAGTATTAAGTGCCATCTAGCAGTAAGTTTGCAGATTGCAAGATCTTTGCCTCACCCTCCCCTTCCAAGTGTGTAGGAGAATCTTCTGTGGCTGTGAAACTTGCACAAAACATGAATGCACATATCCAGAGCCAGTTTGTATTAAGTCTATTCTGGGCGACTGCAGAAACATGGTGGATATGAAGGGTTCATTCTAAGGTAACGATTCTTATTTTCAGGTGATTATACACAAATGAAAACACACTTATGAATATTAGGCTATATTTAATTTCTGCCATATTCTGCCAATAAATCCCTGCCCCCAAAATGGATGTAGAAAAATGAGCCCATGGCTGTGTCTGAAATCACACCCTGGGCCTCATGCGGCAACGTTCGCTTAAACTGTCTCATATTTTCTCCTAATTTTCTGTTGAGAGAGAAAAAGTAAGAGAATGCAACTCCAGCACCAAACATTCTTACCCAGCCAAATCTGCTCTGACTAGGATTGGTCAGATTGACAGTAAAATATTGATACTTCCGATACTATATCTTGTTTTTGAAGGTAGATTCTGGCCTCAAAAGGATTGATCCCCAAATAGGGATCTGTTTCAGTTTTTTTCTTCTGCGTTTTACCATTTTTATTTCATTAAAGAGCTAAACTGTCTGTGCAAGCAAGGTTGAGTTGTGTAGTGCCTGTGCTACTTGCCTCTCCACTGCTATCTGTGTCTGTGTGCACTCAAACAACACGAGCATCGTGCATGCGCAGCGCGCTGCGGTGCGCACGATGACCGGTCTGATCCCACACATAGTGACAGGTGAACGAAAGAGGAGCTTCATTTGGAGATATTTTACAGCTCTGAATGAAAACGTGTGATAGGAAGGATGTTCACTAAAACTTTGTTCAAACAGAACAAAACATCACGAGAAAGAACTTGGAGCTGGAACAGAAAAGGGAGGAGGAGGAGGAGGAGGAGGAGGAGGAGGAGGAGGAGGGAATGCCTCCACATCCAGACCCCCGACACAGAGACAGAGCTGATTCACAGTCTTTATCAGAGAGGCTCAGGCAGGAATATTCAGGTAGCTAAATAGTAGTTAAATTAATATTTTAGTCAAATCAGATCTTCAGCATTGATTAATGTTACATTTGCAAACTGTAACTGCCCATCAATAGCTGTTATTTAGCAGGCCAGTTAAATATCAGGCATTAAAATAAATATTACAGCCACTGAATTACTGTATATTGTCTAAATAAATTAGATTCCCTAATTTTAATAATTTTTGTGTGTGTGTAACAGTCAAAGTATGCCTACATTTAGGCATATTTAGCCTGTTAATGCATTCTCCTCATAAATAATGGCACATTGCTCTCCCCTACATAAAAAACATGAAGTATCAATATCGGTATTGATACATGTGCCTTGTGCAAATATTCTGGCACATGCTGAAGAATTTGAGAGACACCATGATAACAGGCTGTAAGAAGAACTTGAGCAGTAATGAAAACCTCATATTGAGATGCTGTGTCAGCAGAGAGATGCAAAGTAACTAAATGAGAGAATGAAAACTTGTTTCATTCTCATCTTGGTTTTCTTTTCTTAATGAAATGGATGGTGGTAAAGTAAAAGAAATTAAAAGCTTTTTATTTTTTACCGACTGATCACAGCTAAAAGGAAAAACTTTATATTTCTGTTTATACTTTTATTTCAAATATTTACACCACATTATTTCCTCGATGACATTCATACGTACAGTAAATTGAGACGTGTCTCTGCACAGTATAAGTCAGAGGAGACTACACACAAAAAACAAAAACTGTGTTGTTAACACACAAAATGACTTAATATATTGGTGTGTTATTCAAACACCATTCTGTTTGTCATGTTCATTATATGTACAAAGATGGAATTATATAATTATGTGGATACAGAGACAGCAGGTTTGGTAACTGTGCTGAAGCCTCATAACAGCATTAAAAGACCTTTGGAATGGATTTCTACCTGGAACAAAGCCTGAGGATTTGGTCCCCTCCGCTGGAACTGTGGTAGAAAGTGATCTCTTCATTGCCAGTATGGACATGTGAGTACACTCTTAGAAACAAGTGTTCCAAAAAGGTTCTTCTTTAAGGGCTGAGGTGCCTCTGAAGAACCATTTTTTGAAGAAAGGGTTCACCAAGAATTCTTTGTGAGACTCAAGCTTCTATTAAGAACCATTTCCATCCAAAGAAGCATTTTTGGAAGGAAGTTTCATCAAAGGGTTCTCTGTACCATAACATAAAATGGTTCTCAGTAGAACGCCCTGGTAAGCCTTTTCCACCAACATGGAACCAACCCGGTTCTGGTTAAAACCCCTCATTTTAAACCGTTCAGAGCATTTCTCACCAGAAATTAATTGGTTCGGAACCTCGATAGGCTAGTTCTCAGCTGGAACCAAAAGACAGCAGGCTTTCCTTGGGAATCAAGGTGGGCATCTCATGTTCCACAAGTCATTGTTCATTGCATGTTCTCTGATGATAACATCCTACAATGGTTCTCCTCAAAACTGGTGGAAGTGCTGGTTGGTTCACTAGATAGCCCCATGGTTCCAACAATCTTGAACGGAACTGGTTCAAGAACCGGAGCAACTTTGGTGGCAAAGGGCCTTGGGTGGGTTCTACATAAAACCCTTGCAATCTAAAAGAATTTTCCATAAAACCCCTTGGGTGGTATCTAGATAAAACTCTTGGAATACAAAAGGGTACTCTGTGGAACCCCCTGAGTGGGTGCTAGATAAAGCCTTTGGAATATAAAAATGCTCTTGATAGAACCCAGAAATGGTTATGGGTGGAGCCATTACACAGTAGAAGTGTTCTCTGCAGAACATCTCATACGGAGTTTTCACAGGTGGTTCTAGGTGTAAGGTATAGGTATAAGGTATAAGTTATGGGTTCTAGACAAAACCCTTGGAATACAAAAAGGTTCTTGCTCTCTGTGTGGGTTCTAGATAAAACTCTTGGAATGTGAAAAGGTTCTTGATAGAACCCCCAGAGAGGGTTTTGGGTGGACACATTACACTGTTGAAGGGTTCTCTGTGGAACTTCTCATAAGGTGGGTTTCACAGATGGTTGCAGGTATAACCCTTTATGTTGGGTTTTGGGTAGAAAGCTTCAAAGTGAAACCTCTAAAAAAGGTCCTATCAGGAACCAAAAAGCGTTCTCCAATGGGAACAAGCTGAAGAACCCTTTATGGTTCTAGTAAGAGTGTATTATTGTAAGCCAGTCTTAAAAAACATAGAACTTATCCTTTAAAGTGAACTATGATGTACTACAACCTGAGTCTTATATTCTGGTTCAATACAACTGTTCTCACTGAGATTTGGGAATGCACTCACATGGCTGGTCCAAGATGGCTGGTGTAAAACAAAAGTTGTATTAAACTGTAGTTTTTCTTGAGAACAGCTCAGTGTGCAGAGCACAGTGAGGGTCAAGTGGCAAGTCTTCTGTGCAGCACTGAGATGAAATACTACTACTAAAGACTCAACGGGTCACCAAAGTCATTAAGTTCCAAATTCCACTGGCTGTAGCTGTAGAGATGCTATCAACACTCAAATTCAGCTGCTGGCAGCTTTACTGCAGAACGTCTGTATTCCTCAGGAAAAAAAAACACTCTAGTTTAAGTGTTATTCTTACACCGCCACTGTACATTATCCACCAACTAAAGTCAAACTGTTGGTATTGTTACTGGCCTTAAAACCTCTGCATCGGTCAAATCCCCCTTCCACAGCCAGAGAGCTGCAGGCGTTCCTATGTAAACATGAGATCATGGTTTCTGGCTCGCTCTGGGTGGGGCTGCCTGCCCAGCTGCATGCGGAGATGAAGGGATGGTGCGGTGGATGAATGAAGGGATGGATGATCGCTCCGGGCAAGCTGGCAGCGATGTTACATTACAGGACGTGGAGACAGAGAATGGGCTCTGAGTGATGTTTCCATGGTGGAAATCAGATCCTAATGGACTGGGGAATGGCACCAGTGGGCGAGATCCAGTAGAGCTGCAGAACAGAGGCTGCATCCATTAGTGTGTGATGGAGATAACACACAGTCAGCTGGAACGCCTCTTTGGCGACACCTTCAATCACAATGGACAGATTACTGATCATGTTTTCATTATTTGCACAGCATTATATGCCAAGTATAAAAAGTATGCAGTACATAGTTAAATACTACTACTACTATTACTACTACTACTACTACTACTAATAATAATAATAATAATAATAATACATATGCAAACAATTTTTAATGCAAATGATTTAATATAGATATTAAAAATATAGAACAATTGGTAATTAAAAATAAATCCCGGTAACACTTGATTTTAATGGGTGTGCATAAGACTGTCATGGCATGTCATGACACCTGCCATGAACATGAAGGACTGTTTATGACATATGGTCATGAGAAGTTGATCAGCTGTCTGTCACTTGTCAGTCAATGTAAAGTTCAGCCTGTTATCCTGAAAACAAAAGCTCACTGCTCTGAAATAACACACTCTGGACTTTGAGTGAAGAGGCTGCCTGACTCACTGCTGCCAAACTCCATTAACATTTTGGTCAATTTAACAGCTATAAACATCTACGCCTTCTACAAGATTATTAATGAATTCTTATGATTCATAATCCGACACTAACTCATTCAGCAAAATTTTGGCATTAATTTGATCTCTGATTAATGTGAAATGGACTTGACTTGTGAAAAACGTTTTCTGGTCCGGAATGGAAATCTCAAAGGGGGACACCACGGCTGTAGCATTAGTGTCAAGTAAAGCCAGGACTTCAACTTAAAGGGATAATTCATCCAAAAATGGAAATTCAGTCATTATTTAGTCACTCTCATGCTGATTGGTTTGGGTTTAGTTTAGTTCACAAAACACTGCTGGAGCTTCACAGGAAAACCGCCTTGCAGAATCTCCCAATGAAGGGAAGTGAATGGGGACCAGTTTTCAAACATAAGAAAACAACCAAAAAAAAAAAAAAAACCTAAAAAAACCCAAAACATGAAATGCCTCCATACTGCTCATCTGGTGTAATCCAAGTCTCCTAAAGCCTCAACATGCCAAGTTGACTAAACAATGTTATTTACACCATGTTTTTAGCCTGAATCTTCACTGTAGATCCTTAAATTGGAGCCACATTTACATGCACATGCACACTGTCTGACCTGGCTGTGTGTGGTGTGACGGTGTGCAAACGACATGACTTTAGTTAATTTGGATTATGCCAGACAAGCAGTATAGAGGCATTTGACCTTTTTTTCAAGTTGTTTTTCACATTTTTCACATTTGAAAACTGGTCATCATTCACTTCCAATGTTTAGGAGATTCTGCAAAACTGTTTTCCTGTGAAACTCCAGCCAGTGAATAGATAATGACTGAATTCTCATTTTTGGGTGAACTATCCCTTTAACATGTTTCCATGATCTCTGATGACACATCGTGGTGGCTTAATGATTTATCACAGTAAACATATTACAGATTTAACATTTAACTCCAATTCTTATTTTGATGACTACTTTTACTTTCACTTGAGTACTTCTTTGTGCTAAGTAACAGTACTTTTACTTGAGTAGATTTTGGCTACTCTGCCTGCCTCTGTCTGATCGAATTGTTGGTTTTATATTGTCAAGACAGTGATGTGATTATGTCCACCAATCTCTTTTCTCTCCTCTATTCTTTGTAACTTTACATTGTGTTAATTATGATTTCTCAGTTGTTTGTTGTTGGATAAATTAACTGTCAGTCTATCTCCAGCCTCCCTGCCAGCTCCAACGTCTCCTGCTCGGGCCAATGTGCTGACTGGCTGTATCTACCAGCCCCTCTGTAATTAGAGGGGACTTCCACCTGAACTAACTGTGGGGACGGTTGGTCTCCACCCTGAACTCAGGAGCAGCCTGGACTGCACTGAAACAAGCACCTAATTTACTGCCATGTTTTGCTGCTGTTGAAAGTGTTTTTTTTTTTTCTTTAATGGGAAGCTGACTGTAGCGGGTTTGGCAGCATGAATCCCGTCTTTGTCCCAGTGACTGCGCCTGCTAGCTACTTTGAACTGCTCTGGAGTGTGAGAATGTGTGTGTGTGTGTGTGTGTGTGTGTGTGTGTGTGTGTGTGTGTGTGTGTGTCACTGGTGCTGGGTGGATTACTTTGAAAAAT
>JAJHUR010091428.1:0-18153 GCA_027495735.1 Lutjanus campechanus
CCCATACTGTATCGAAAATGAACCGAACCGTGACCTCAAAACCGAGGTACGTATCGAACCGAGATTTTTGTGTATCGTTACACCCCTATTTAGTAGGCAATAGTAGTAGATAGTCGTGCTTCTTTTTCTTCCTTTTTATTGTGAGTGGCAACCAGTGTTATGGTGCATTACTGAGCGTGAAGTGCTTGAAGTTAATGTTGCTGTGAAACCAGAAGTGTGTACATTCACGTAATGACTTGGATCTCTAGCCTGTGGAAAAGCAAGCCGGTTCTTAGATGGTTCGTAAGTTGAACCAACTCCAAACTGGCACTAGTACCAGCACCAAACTAGCATTAGGTTCTTGTTGGTCGAAAAGGGGTATCAGTCAGGGCCTCCCACTGACAGAAGACAGGACCTGAGAGGTGATGATCCTGCATCCAAACAGGGCCACATCCTTGGTGTCTTCACAGCTTTCTGGTGGAATGTTAAAATCTGCCACATCCAGAAAACAGTCTGGTAAAAAGGTGTCAGACCAGTTAAAGTTGTAAAGCAGTCTCTGAACTGTCTGAAGCCTGAAGGCTGTGAAACATGATGCAGCATTAACCAGGCCCAGTCCTCCCTCCTGTACCACTGTACCAGAAGGTACAGCGCCACTGATCTCAATCAGTGCTGCCCTGACCAAAAGAAATCCACAACTGTCCTCTGAATTCCTTCAGTCAGGCTCCTTGGTGGAGTTAGGACTATCAGTCTGTGCCAAAGGGTCAAGGCAACCCAGTTACTGAGGATCATTTCTATTTAGACAGTCTGGCACACACTCTCTCCATAGCACCCTCCCAGTTCTTCCTCTGAAACTCTCACTCCTGTCCCGTGCAAGCAAATCAGACAACTGACATTAAAATTAAGCTATATCATATTTCAGATAGCAAAGAATTAGATGAACCAAACATTAATATAATTTAAAACAGGGAATGAATGACTTGTGAAATGTGACCTTCGAAGAACATTAAGTGGAGTTTAATAAATACTTAACTGAAATTTTGAGAAAGGACAACAGAAACACTCAAAGGTTAAAAACTATTAACAAGACAGCTCCAAGAAGGAAACACTGTGGAAAATGAGACACAACATAGAAACACATAAGACAACATGGAACTGCTGAGTAAAATAATCAGGCTCACTAAGCAGCTGGTCAAAACATTCATGACAGAAAATGTGAAAATGCATCAGCAAGAGGTTCAAGCAAGTTCTTGACCAGGGTCCAGAGAGAGCAAACAAAGAGGGAGCTTCAATATGTGGAAGTTCATAAATTACAAAATTAATCTAAATAATGTCTAAGGGCCAAAAAGCAATTACTGCTCCATTAATGATCAATTTCCACCATATGTCCTAAAGACACAGAGAATGCTTCATCCAATAGTAACAAAAATGAGAAAAAGAAAAAAAAATCAACTAAGCACGGTCAAGCTACATGGTCAAAAACTGTTAATTAACATTCTGGGTATCTGTAAATTGGAAAGCTGACACCGTGAAACATGAAATAACATCCATTCAGAGCTGTTCAGGCTACCAATAAATTCACAAAATTTTGTTTTATTTACATCAATTATCTATGGCGGAATATAAATTAGTACTAAATAGTAAATTATTAGTAATATTACAATTCTTCTATTACTCCTCCTGCTACAATGTGAAAATGCTGCTATACAGTAATTAATCTGTAATAATCTGCCATTAATAATTTTACAGTAAGAGGGGATTTATTGGAGGGGGTTATTAATTTGTGAACTTTACAGAACCACAACAGTCTGTTTCAGCTTTATTTTCCCATCGTCACTGTTTTATTTGCACACAGTTAATTCTCCAGTGCATCTGCATGATAAAGCAGACGTAGCTGAGATTTGTGTCGCAGCTGCAAAGCCTCCGTTTCCGACTGAACAAAGCTAATGAAAGCTCTGAAATGACAAATCAACAATGTAAGACAAGGGACAACAGCAGAATAAATGTTTAGCAACATGAGATCCGACTGTGTTTGCTGCTACGGCAGGTGCAGTGAAAACAAAATATGGCAGGCATGTTGTATTATTGCTGTCTAGTAATCTAAGAGTGCACAAGCCTGTTGATAGAATTTACTGCAGCTAAGTGGAAGTGCAGAAATATAGTAAAACATAAAATAAAACTGACAGGGCTGGTTGCTCCTAGTCACCTCTTCTGGTACAATTCATGTCTCTGATCTGTGAAAATTTATCAGCATTTGTGTCAAAATGAGTGTCTGCTTCCCATGTACTAAATTTATTTAATTTAACAGCAATTTGATGATAAACCTGCATGAAATTGTGCAATAAAACCCCCCCAAACAAATAACGCTTGACTAAATATATTATGAAGTTTTTTTTAATGTCATGTTTAAAAGAATTTGTAGTTACAGTTTTGATTTTATTATTTTAAGTCAACCAGTAGGGAAGACCGGGGACAGTTGCAACAGGGGATGGTTGCAACAAGCCTTACAGTATTTCTCCAGTCAACAACATGCATGAGTGATAATACTGCACATACTCTGTTTAGACCCCGTCTCTGCCAGGAAGACAGAAGACACGTTGCTTTAAAGACCTTGTTTTGGTGGTATACTTTTTTTTCCAGGAGCTGTATTTTTGTTATGCTGTCCTGACCTTTTGCATGAATAAAAAAAAAAAAAAATACTGAGATTGGATCATTGTTTTGTTGACTTTTGTGTGTCATGGTTAACACGTGTCAAGGTCAGTGTGTCTAGCTAGCACTTGATATAAAAACAAACCACACAACAGTATTTTTCAACATGAACTAGTCACTGTATCAGATTTGTACAATAAATGCATGTTTCTTAAAAGTTTGATGCATTGCAAATTGTTCAATTCTTCTTGTCCCACACAGAAATACAGAGATTGAATAGCATCTGTAACATCTGCACATTGACTCAAGGTAGGCCTATGTTCAATGCATAACCAAACAAAACAAATACATAACAAATAAATAATATTAGTCTAAATGTTCATTTTTACAAAATTTTGCAAAAAGCAAATGCAAATTGGTTAAATTTAATGTATTTTTAACATGTTGCAACTGACCCCAGTCTCCCCTAACAGTAACATACACAAAAGCACATATGCAGGGGTGTGTTCACTGCCAAACATGCACACATATTTACATACTTCGCTTTCTTGACACCGCACTCCTTCTATAATCCCTCTTGCCAGGGTTTCAGATAGTGACAGGGTCGTATTTGGAGCTAAAACATTATCTTTCTGCTCATTAACCTTCGACAGGGTTTCCATTCCGCCCGGCTGATTCCCCCTCCTCTGCCACCTCTGTCTTCACCTCCATCTCTTTCCCCTGTCGTTCCTCTCCTCCCTATTTGTCGAGGCACTCACCCGGATGAGACGGGAGCCTTTTAAAATGTCTGGTGATGCTTCACGGTGCCTCTCCTCGGCATTGGGGATCGACTTATCTGGACAATTTGTCCCACGAGTTGCCAAGACACTAATGAGATCATCTGCAGCAAAGTTTTGTGGGGGCTGAAGTGAAAAGGTTTTCTCTGACCGTTTTTCTGCCCTAAGCCGAGGTGATCCCCTCTGCCCAGAAACCAACAGGGGAACATGCGCAACATCTATTTTTATTATTATTATAAATTAATAAGTTATTTGAAATAAAGAACAGATGGTTTTCTACATTTGGGAGTTGGATATTTTTGTACCTGAATAATTTTATCAACAATACTCTAGTTTAAACTCAGCATCCCATCATCAGGTAATGTACTCTGTCACTGCTGAAGTGCACTTGACCTGCCTGCGCAGGTGTCACCAGCTGCTGTCATTTTCAAACTGCCGAGTGTCACAGGTCAGCTGGCTGCTGCAGGTCAGCTGCAATTTTTGAGTGGAGTATGTGGTGTGCACACCGGTTTATATATAAATGAAGTGTGAGCATCAGGACTCATTCTGGTGTCCTATAAATTAAGGTTTCTTTTTTTTCTCCTTCCTTTTTGTAACTCCGCCTCCCTACACACGCCTCAGGCCTTTAATCTGTCCTACCTCCTCAGATGAAACTGAAGCTCTCTATCTAAGTGGGTGATAATGGGATGATGTCCTTGCATATTGATGGCCTACTTTTGTCTTGTATCTTTTTGTTGTGGGTGAGACACAGAGTGAAGAAGAAAGCTGCAGCACAGACAAACCAAGCCAATTCTAAAAGAGTACTCCACCAATTTAGCATTTCACTCAAATAACATTGGCAGACACACAATGGACAGTTTTCATACAAAAAGATCAGAATTTATGTCTTTTTAATTCCACACGTTCTTCTTCCTTGTCAAAACTTGGCGCCTGCACTTATGTTCACATTCACTGTCATACTCACTAACAATAAACCTCAAGTCCTGTGAAAAAGGGTTTGAAATAGTTGTAAATCTGAACAATCCAACATGTTCTCACTTCTAATTTGTCAAATATGCCAGCTTCAAACTATGATACTGTAAGTACCCCTCCAGTGTCTGTGTTTCACGTGTTATTGTTTTCCCCCAAGCCTGTTCTGCCTTTTCCAGCCTTAATGTGATGTGATTGGCTATTACTGCTGAGTTGTGATTTGCTAACTCTTGTTGCGTCAACGTTGTTTCCATGTGATTGTCTTTTTCTGTTGAGAAAGGATCTATTTCAAGCATAAACAATTATCATTTCTTAAACCTGTCTAAGAAATAACGATGTAGTTTTATTCTTTCTTCTAAAGTGACTCAAATAGTTTTTGTGCCTTTAAGTAGTTTTTGTTCCTAAACCTGCCCAAATAGTTTTCTTACTTAAACTTACTCAAGTAGTTTTTGTGCCACAACCTGATCAAACTGCAGCTGAAAAATGAAATTGTAAACACAATGCTCACAGACATTTCATCTATCACTCATTATGATTTTGCTTTTTTTAAAATTTTGCATGCCAAAATATCTAAAATTGAGATTACTTTCAGTTTAAAATCAGCAGTTTAAAAGCAGTATGAAGTGATGTAAACCTGCAGAAAAACTCCTTCAATAAACTCCTCCAATAAGGCAGACAGATATTTGGATTTCACAAGAAAAATGAAAGGGAAAACACCCACCCACTCGCCCACACACACAAACACAAACACACATATTCAGAAGCATTTGAGGACATTACGCCTGCAGGACGTGAAACACAGAGACGTATAACAAGTAAACACCAATAATGCCTTTCCCCGCTGCTGTGGCATGATGTCAGCGTCATCCTAATTTTACCTGGTGCTAAATGTGTCCGTGTCACCACGGGTTTGTTCTCGTCCCTGTCTGCTGCGAGCGACACAGCAGCAGGGACCAGCTTTTTCGCCCTCTAAAAACATCTCAGCACTAAGAGCATCGTTTGTGCTCCACTGGTTTACAACTGTAGCTGAAGATGATCTGATGTAGGTGCCACATGGGGCCGGTTCAGACCAGGACCTACGCTTTAAAAAACTGTTTCTCTTCATGCAGAATCATTTAGTATTGAATAATGAAAGCCTGACTTCTTCTGGGAAAAGAAATCTGCTATGGAGTTTAGTAACTTGCATAACTAGTCACTTGATTTGCAGGATGAGTGATTGAGAAACTCTGAAGACGTCTCCAACAACTCCAGTGAAGCCTCTCAAGGCAGAGACATTCTTCTCTGTCTGCACAGAAGCCATTGTGTGCAGGTGTCCTTTATTGATGTTTATATGACTTTTATTTTATAAAGATTTTGGGTATAATTCTCCTCATGTATAAAACATTGTTAGAAAACAAATTTGAATAGCAAACGCATAAAAATGCAAGAATGTGTTCTATGTGTTCTATATGTGCTGGTCATTTTTTGACCTCTATTTTTTATGTGCATAGACAAATTGGTTTGGATTGATGGCTTATTATTATGCACACTAAAGGATCGTGTGTACGGATGTGTGTGCATGCATGCATGATCAACAGACCTGCATTTTATCTGGAGTCTATCTCGAATACTATTTGTTTTTTTCTGCACATTCATGACTGCATGCTGAAGGACCACTGTGATTCACAATTTTGGGAAAACCTTGAAAAACCTTTTTTTATGACTTTTATGACTTTATGTTTATTATGGCCACAGGCTTTATGTTTTCAGCTCATCTCATTCCTTGTGAGCGCGACATCTCAAGAACACCGTGAAGGAATTTTTTATTAAACTTGACACAAATGTTCGCTTGGACTCGGTGATGAACTGAGTAGATTTTGGTGGTCAGAGGTCAAAGGTCAGGGTCACAGTGACCTCACTAAATACATTTTTGGCCATGACTCAAGAATTCAGATACACTAATTATGACAAAATTAAACACAAATATCTAACAGGATAAAATGATGTAATGATATTTTATATCCAAAAGGTCAAATGTAAACTTCCCTGTGACATCATAATGTTCAGCTGTCTATCAGACCTCTGTACTCCTCTGTAAAAAATAGTCTCTAAGGGAAGACAGCATGTTTGTCACTGGAATTATTTCAGTGGAATCAGATATGTATAGTGATCACTTCTATTTTGTCCATTTTCTCTCAAAGTCTTCACTACATGCATTATATTGAGTCTGGACAGACATCGATGTAAACTGCAACTTGAGTGGTTGGCAGAGACTTCCTGCAGCTGCCTGTGGTCAAACATATTTTCCATGTCTTGCAAACACAAATCGCAGTTAAAGCTGCAGTAGGTAGAAAGCCTGAAAACGGTTGATTTTTTAGTCTCATCTGAGTTAGGTTTGGTTTTCTGCGTCCTCAGCCCCTCCCACTAGATGAGCAGCACGCACTTCATGAGTGGAAGCAACCGTTAATGAGGCTCGTGAGCGAGCACAGACCGACAGACATCAACTATGTGTAATAAAACAGACACCTGACAGTAAAAACACAGACAGAGGAGAGAAACTACACATGAAAAAAACATGAAGATTCAGTGTGAAGATATAAAAGTACAGAGAGCTGAAAATAAAGAGACTTTTGAAAACATCTTTCTATCTGCTCTCCTGCACACACGAGCTCAGTATCACAACACTCGCTTGTTGGAGGGGACAGAAAGGAGGCTCGGGGCCGCGGTCAGCGCCACATGACTGCAGCCTGCTTGGAGAGGAGCCGGGCTTGTGGTTCATGTCGGGCGCGGCTCTCCGCGATATAAGTGGTCATGACAATACAACTTAGCGGCAACACGGTTTGACTTGCGCAGCCAAAAATGTCTACAAAAGCAGAGTGTCATTTACTCACCCGGCATGGTGGCTCCTCCATGGTGCTGCTGCACACAGGTTTACAAGCCAACATGAAGATAAATCAACTTTTTAATCCCAAAAGTTTAAGAAACAGACTCTGAGCTCTCATCTGGCTGGTCAGAACATCCGCAATAGTTTCGTGAACCGCTGCTGCAGAGGGACTGAGAGGCAGGAGTATAAATAAATCCACTTTTTCATCTCAAAAGTTTCAAAAACAAATGCTGAGCTTTTGTCTGGCCGGTCTGCGGCGTTGTTGTTGCTGCAGGAGGTTGAAGCAGGAGTGTAGATAAATCCTCTTTTTAATCCCAAAAGTTTGAAATGTACACTCTGAGCTCCTCTCAGTAAAATAGCCGGCATCACAGCAACTCCCGTGGTTTTTTCCTCCAGAAGCGCCAGTCTGCTGCAGACCCTCCTCTGAAGAGGTCACCGGCTCTGAGCAGTTGTCTGTCGGCTCTGTGTTTCAGCTCCGCCCAGTCCTCTTGGCACTCGGCAAAGCTCCGTGATACAAGTGAATACAACTGAAGGTGAACTCAAAAGTAACTGAGTGAGCTGACAAACTCCTGGGTTGAGCATGTTGCTAATTAGGCTATTTTCTCTTTATTATAATGCCGTTTTATGACAACTTTTCCTGCAGTAGTTTCCGTCATTGATTCAGGGTCTGACCAAAGTAACGTGAACGCACAGCTGTGCGAGGAGTCCCCCAGGTCCTAAAAGACCTGTTATTGGTTCAAGTCTATCGTCCCGGCACAGATTCTCTAAATGCTGAAAATAGAGACATAGAGGAGGTGCAGAAGTGTAGCTCTCTCTCTCAGAAAACCTGATTTACAATATGCTTAAAGGTTTTTATGAAATTATTTCTCATTTGCACCAAAACAATGTTGCCTACTGTAGCTTTAATACAGAATAAAGTCCTGGATAGAGTTCATATCACCACCCACAAAATGTACTTCTTGGTCTACAAAATTAAAGCACATGCCCACATTGTTTAAACTCAATCGATTACTTCTTTTACGTTTTCTGGCTCTGTGCTCCAGTTCAGATCAAAGATCCTCAACCTCAGCCTCTCTGGACATAAATTTGCCTTCGGGGTGATCTCTCTACACTTCAAGCTACACAGCAGTTCACACCATTTGTTTTAATCGCTCCAACAATCACCAAGAAGACTAAATTACTTAGGGACAGGACCCATTTATCCATTGATCACTTGTCTCCTGACTGAACATTCTGGTTTAGAAAACCTCACAGCTTTGTCCAAAGACAAAATCAAACATTTTGAAGACACAATATGTTATGAACTCCTCATGGTTGTATTTGTACTTTGTCAGATTGGTCTTTTGTTTTGTACTGTCTTTGTAATTTATTATGTTCTTGATATTGTTCTTGTGAAGTATTGTTGGAAAGAGAATAAAAATAGAAAATAAATAAAAACTGATTCACACAGGTCAACATGTTGAACTGTTAGTTGTAAATTAGCCTTGAGTCATGTCACTGCTGTTCTTGCTGTTATGTCAGATTGTTCCTTGCAAACAGAAGTGACTTTATATATTGTATAATTCAGTTCTTCTGCCAGACGGTAATTGCTGAGTTGTATCAAATAAAAGATGCAAAGCTTCTGTTTTCTAAAAAAAAAAAAAAAATAGAACATCCAAATGTATTTCACCTAGATTATTTATTTTTCATGACTTTTAAAGGCCCACCTGCAGGGCCTTCATGGCCCACCAGTGGACCTCAGCCCACACTTTGGGAATCACTGCATGACGGTATTGAAAAGCATACCACTGGGATTTCTTAATACTCTGATATACTGTTATACTGCCCAAACCTATGTGCAATACTAGCTGACATTAGCTTAGAAATGGAGTCCTCAAACGTGAACAAGTAACTGGTACCCACCACAAGCCTAACTTTACTTACCTGTGCTATTAACATGATGTTGGTCGATCACTTTCACACCACTTCCTGACTGGAAGCTTTGCGAACAAGCAAGTGAGTGAACATCAGATCATTTCAGTTTTTCTTGATGCATTACCCACTTGTTCTACGTCCAGCCTATTTCCTTTGGTCAAAATCAACGCTGATGTCCTTGACATTTCTGCTCCCCTCATCAAAGCAGTCAGTGGGGACAATAAGAAACTGATTAACACGGTTGAGAAGCTGCACCTCTTATACGACCCGCAGCCCTCTTTTCATGGAAATATGCTCAACAGAAAAGTGAACTATTCCCAATATATATTGAAACACTGCTGATTTAAGAAAATTAATTTAGTTAAAAACTAATAACTACTTAACACAAGTGTGCCACTGCAACATAGCTTGTAGTACTTAGTAAATTTTCACCCTCCATCCGCTTGAGTTTGCTTGCTCATTGTATGTTAGGGAGATGTGTCAGTCTTGTAAATGTCATGTCACTGTTCTGGCCAATGCCCAGGATACTCACTGGTGCCTACAGAGTGCGAGAGCACGAGCGCAAATGCAACAGCCAATGATGAACGACGATTTTCTGAAAATGTCAGTACCTTTAAGTATTTCACGCATAACATAATTACCTAATCAATTATAAAATTTATCTGAGTGACTTTCTAGAAGTATACATAAAAAGTCTGAACTGTTCAGAAGACGTGAGACTCGAATCAGCATCTCATTTGAGGAACTGGTAATCTCTTGTATAGTTCTAATTTGTGATTTAAACACATTAGCACATTTCCAAATGAATTAACAAGCTGATTAATGAATCCATTTATTCCTTCATATTGAAAACAACACTTTTTTTTACCATGTTTCACTTGAGTTGCAAAGTGTTAGAGAAGAGGAGCGTATTGACAACCTGGAGGATGTGGTATCGATGTGATCACTCTCACTTAGCGAGAGGAGCTGGTGAAGTGTGACTGTGAATAATCAGCCTCAGCACTACATCACCACCACATTTTCCACCAGCGGGGCTTTTACACGCCCTCTGGGATGGTTGTAAGCAAAACAGGAAACGGTAATGTTTTATCTGCTGGACACGGTGGCTGGTCGACTCCAGAGGTCAAGCTTAAAATCATAGCAGAGAAACAGCAAAAAGGTTTGCATTTGGTTTGTGTAAGCTTTGAATCCAAATAAAAGGTGAGAGAGAGGGAGCACGCATCCTCAGGGATGTCAATACATTTACAATAGCCTTAGCCCTGCAGGTAATATTTTCACCATTAAAAAATACATGACTGAATTTTAACAAATGATATTGAACAATGACCATGATAAACAAAATATTTATCTTTAGATTTAGGGGGAAATTTGTTCCCTGACTCTTTTGTATATGGATTCCAAACAACCCTTTTACTGTTCTGATTAGTACGTTAAACTAAGATGTTTGAATTTAAACTAATTTAATGCTATGACCAGCTGACTTTTATTATTATTGTTTTTCCATACTGCGTGTGTTGTCTGTAAATGTAATTTCCTCACCAGATTAAGTGGGTTGCTTTTGACTTTTTCCTTTTACTGTCCAGTTGAGTCATATTTCTGGGAAGTTCCCTGATTAACGGATGCCAAGAAGTCTCATCTGCTGTCATGTGTTCAACCACACATGCATACTAGGGCTGGGTACCGGTACTCATTACCCTAAAGGTATCAACAGAGGTAACCCAGTATCAGGTAGTTTTGAAACTTCTCCAGTCAAACAATGCCTGCATTCAATCATTTTATACTTAGATTCATCACATATAACTTTAAGGGTCCTGGTATTGGTACTTTTTTAAAACAATGCCCAGCACTAATGGAGCCCTAAACTGGCTTCTTCACTAGATATGCTTATTGATTCTTATACATTCAGGAGACTTTGCTTCTTTAGAATGTATTTTCCTTCCTGGTCTGGGTAAGTTTAGGACATCACATTTCTGTCACTCTAAACAACTTGTCTGCCGTTTGGGGAAACACAATATGGTATTCCATTTTGTGCTGCTGATAAGTTGTCTATTTAAATAAATCAAAAGAATATGATTTCATGCATATCACTATGTATTTTTTTATTGCTTTCACTCTCATTATTCTAGGGCTGTACCCATTGACTGTAAATAAAGATAAATGCAACGTTTCCTCCTCCTCCCACTGTACAAAAACAAAGCCAACATATCCAGGATACAAGCACTGCCATGTTGCACTGGCAATGTCAATTGGAGCCAGAGTGCAGCAGTGATCAGGGTTGGAGCTGTGCCATCATGTTCCAGCCACAGACCTATTCAGTTGCAAACATGGGTCATCTGACGATCATTATGTGAAACGTCCTTTTTACAGCATCAAATAACTAATTAAAACCAAACTTAGCATGCTGATGTTTGTTCAGGTGTAAATTTGTGTGACAAGAACTAAAATGACAGGCACCAGCTTTGAGAAAAAAAAAGCTTTTTGTTTGGCCCATGTCCCATCTGTTAACATAGAGGGGGTGGGATTTAAGACCTATACTGCAGCCAGCCACCAGGAGGCAGTCAAGGTCTTTTGACAGCACTTTTGGGGAGCTGTCATGTCATCCATCTTTATATATGCCATTGGCAGGACCAGAATTTTGTCAGTGGAATCCTATTTGTCTGTTCAGAAAGGACAAATCTGTATTATATTTACAATAATAAATAAATAAATAGAATTACCACAATATCTGTCTTAACTTGTATGTTAATTCCAGACTACGTTAGCTGTGAAGCTAAAGGCTCTAATATGACTGGAGTAGTGGGGGTGTGTTTATTTACACTGCAGGAAACTGAACCAGGATCAGTAGCCTTTGAGTGAACATGGCCGAATTGGGACCAAACACAGTCTCTGAGACCGACAGGGAGGTAGCTTGACAACAGGGGAATACGGTAAAGATCTGATATACAATGGCTTCGATCGGGACTCTGACTCAGCGGATGATGAACACAGTAGGCTGGGACAGAAGAGGGGTGAAGTGGAGAGTGTGACAGTGACAGGGAGGTCGGGCATCAGAGAGGCAGTACGGAGCCACAATATTTTCATTTCTATTACACTGGATTAAGGATTGATTGTTGAACAGTATAGAGACTAACAAAGACTTTAAAAAAAATATTTTTTGTTGAGTTTGAAGTGTGTTATACGGACAAGCTCATCTTTCTTTCTTGAAATTTTTGTGAGTTTGTTTTTTAAACTATAAAAGCAGCTCATATACTCATATACATCTCCCAGCTGAAACTACAGGAGGATCAGGAGGATCCTTTCGTGTGTGGGGAGGGGAGCGGATGGCATCAGTGCTGTAACTACTTCTTCTAATGGCTGAATGGGTGTTTCCATTTGAAAAACCCAGAAAAGAACAGGGTTTAAGTTGTTGTGGGCTGCAAATTTACCGCTCATAAGAAGAAGGCAGATGGTAAAGTTATCCAGGAGCCTTACCAGGCAAGGCCTCTTTTCAGCTGCAGTGCCATCTGTCAAAGAAATACCTCATGTCCGTGGTGACCCGCAGCTGTCCATGACGGGTCCGTTTGGCAGAATAATTCAGGCTTCACTCAAACGCATTTTGGGTCTGCAGCTGCCTGTTGTCCAACTATTGCAGACATCTTGACGGAGCGGAAGGGATGACTTGACAGAGTGAAAGAATTTTACCATGAAGAGCAGCGTGAAAGCGGGTGGGGGGGACGCTCACTCTGCAGAGCAGAAAGGTATCTGCACACTGAATGTATAAAAAAACAAACAAAAGAAAACCTACTCAACTGTTCTGCTTGAAGAACATCAGTCAGCTGACGTGTCCTCAACTGATGATTCAAGTCTTCAATATTCAGGTGGCAGCCCTACATTATTCTTACACCCCATGTCTGTTATTTGTCTGTAACAGTCTTTGTGGTTGTTGTGAAAACAGTTATTTAATTCCGGAGGTATTTAAACTTTCATTCAGATTTTTGTCTTCATTGATTTTTACCTCTGCCTCGCTACTTGTTCCACTGTCACATTTAATGAGAAGACTGCAAGACTCAATAAACTATTAAATCTCTTGTAACTCAAATATTATTGCTATTGGCTAAATAAAGAGAACACCACTGGAGTGAATTCATATTTCAAGCATCTCTCCTGTTGTGAGGTGAGAGCTGTAATGCAGCGGAAAGCGAGAGCTCGATCAGCTCGTACTTGTGATACCGAGTTGTAATTCTCCTCTCAGTGGGGATCTCCTTTTACTGTTTGGATCATTATTTTCCTCATAAGTGTTTGCATTATGCTGATCCCTGCTTCCACTGTATTCAGTTTCAGATGTCAAGTGAGGTTTGCTCAGCGATGGCAAACACAGGGAAATGATTGCCAATGTTTTCACAAACTGCGATGCATTACTGAAGGACGGACATCCCTCAGGGCAGGATCATGTCTCCGTGTCTGTCAAGGATGCAGGAATGATTTTTTAATCTAATGCCCTGCTTGACACTCACTGAGTTCAACCTCAGTCCCCTCCTGTTTTCAGTATTAAGTGCTTTTTGAGAGCTAATTGTTATGTTATCAATACACTGTCCACTTCAAACGTCAAAGCTGTGCTTTAAGCAACAACAAATCTTATCGTTCAAACCATACTTAAGTCAGAAGGCTAACATTGAGAAAATTATAAATCAGGTAGATTCTGAGGTATTCCACTGGTTAAATGACAACTTTAACCTGTTGGTAGTACAAGATCAAAAGCCAAGCCATAATCAACGTCCCCAGGATTTATCCTTTGGGGATCATGGATATCTGTACCAAATGTGATGGTAAACCATCAGATACTTGTTGAGACATTTCATTACAAACTAAAAATATGAACCCCCATGAATGCAGTACAGGAAACAACATGGGATCACCAAAACCAGTAGGATATGTTCTAAAGGGTCATGAGTGTCTGTTAAAAATTTAATGGAAGGCTAATTGTTCCCCCAATGGTGGTACAAAGGCTGAGGAGAGCAACAAAAATAAAAAGCAACCCAGGGAAAAATAGGGAAGGCAAACTGAGGCAAATGATCAAATAAGGATCTTTTGTTAGTAAATTAAAGTTGAAGTAAACATTTAACAATGAAGAATGAAGATTAACTTAAAATACTAAATCAAACCCTACCAGGGAGACTAGCACACAGAAAATTTCACAAACACCCTCCTTCAGAAAAGGGAGTGAATTAGTCAAACTTGGAACATGGCAGCATAACACTAGCAACACACAGAGTAGCATGCTATCACACTGGGTATATCCCAAGTCTCTCAAACTGCATCCATGCATCCCTCACTTGCGTCCTTTTCTTGCTTAGTCTTAGTCCCTTCCACCGAGGATTCATGGACGCGAGGAAACCATGTGAGGACAGAGGAGAGGAGGAAAGGTGTTTTAAGAGACCTGAGACGTCCTCTCCTCTGATTGGATTGTTTGTGATGACAGCGGTAGCCGATCACAGTTGGATCAGCTGTCAACCGGCTTTAACAGCTGTACAGACTTCTGATGGAGAATGTGTCCATGCATGTGCTCTGTGTTAATATTAATAAAGACTCACAGTTCAGAGTTCACAGAGTGTCAGAGCAGCAGTCTGTTACCTGTTTAACACACATAAAAATCAACCTGCATTCTGCATTTATACTGTGTTCTGTGTCATGATCAAATGCAGAATGCACTCATTTATTCATAATTTGGACCTGTAGACCTGGTAGAAATTATTAATTAGGCTGAATGTTTCTGGTGAAAATTGAAATTAAGTAACTCATACTCGTATTAAGCCATATAACACTAATTCATCTAGTAGTTGTTGAGTTGCCAAACCAAAGTGGTGGACTGGCACTACCACCCATGGAGCTGGAACATATAGTAAATTGGCAAAAACAAAGGATATCCCCACATTATTGATCTCGCTACTATCCCTGCCCCTCCACTCAAGCTTACCAAGCCTAAGTCACATCTCCAGTGGGCATAATGGGGAAGTAGCAATTCAGTAGCCATGGGGGAAACACACTTTGTTCCCTTGGTTGTAGACATTATCACAAGTGCCACCTCCCATGACTCAATTGTCTGCTTAAAGGGCAACGGCTGTGGCAGACACAAATGAAACCAACTGTAAAGCTCAGTCACTCTGCATGTGCGAGCAAATGGGGAGCAGCAGTCTGGAAGTTAGAGAAGTAAAAGGACGACAGGAACTTCTCACAGGACTTATATCCCGCTCCCCTTTTTTCCTCTCTTTTCGATCCACCATTGCTCAGAGAAGTAGCCAGTCAGCAGAAAGAGAGCCGAGGGATTGCTTTGTGGCGGTGCAAGTAATGTGAATAAAAAAAGGGGGGGCACCTTATCAGCTGTCAGTTTCCTATTCTTTGGTTCTGGTGACAGGTAGAAGCTATGGGGCCTTTATCTGCAGTCTAGTATAGGCACATATGATTGCACCCAATGTAACACATGAGCCCACATGCCTGCAGGCACACATGAATACACATAGGCACATTGTTGACATGTGTACAGTCTATCTTCCCCCCCCAGTCATGTTAAAAGGATTTTTTGCAGAGATGTTTTTCTGCAAACTCCAAACCAGAGGAAAATGGGGGAAAAACGCAATTAAAGCTGGTTTTGATGGAGGCTGTGGCCTTGCATTATTCAGCGCACAACCACTGGCCTTAAGGATGCTGTCCATGTTTTACTGACAAGCTCCTCTTTCAGGCTTTGCAGGGAATTAATTGCTTTGAAGGATTTTTTGGAAGGCAAGACGTCCACAGCTGACCAGTCAGTCCACCACAAAATACATGACACTGACCACCAAACAAAACACAACTGACATCATTCATTTGGAGTACTTTTAATTCTTGCAAAATCTGGAGGAACTTGAACGTAAGTATACAGGATCCGACCTAACATTAATGGTTTATGCCATTGAGAGTGGGTGCCTACCAATGTTAAAGAATGTGATTATTTACTTTATCTATTATTTTAAGTGGGTTTGTATGAGGTACTTATCAATAGTCAGTGTATTACCGATGAAGGCTGACACATCCCCAGTTTAGAGAAGCAGGGAGGAGCACCAGCACAGATGTTAAGCAATGTATTGATGTGGATAGGGTCAGCAGCAAAATGTATTTTAGTCACTTAAAAAAAAGGCTCATATACTGTAAAAAAACAACATCAGTTTAAATGTGCGCTCTATTTAGGATATTTTCACCACTTTACCTTGGCATCAGACAAGCTTTTCCAAAAGGGAACCCATCGTTAAGGGAGTACAGTCTGCAGTGGAGCAGAGTCAAATGGGGACGTTTTACACAAATTTGTCGTAATACCATAAACCCCTTTAAACCCTTGTAAAATTTGAGGAAATGGATTCTGCCCAAGCCTATAAACAACATAAAGTGATGCAAGAAGTGGAGCTAAAACCAACCTGTTTTATAGCCCACTAGACTCACTTTAACTCAGAGACATGAACAGATTTAACTTTTTAAACTCCACATGACACAGAAAGCATTTCACGTTTCCTGTAAAACACTAAGCAGTCTGTTGATGTGTTTTTGAATGAATTATAAAGTTGCGCTTTTGTGCGGTACACTAATCAGTGAGGCCCAGCCCCCAGCTCACTCTATGCTCCATGTAGAGAGCTGCTGAATCAGTCCACCATAAAATGCTTAGCATGTAATCTGCCGTAACAGATACCACTTTCCTCAAGGTGAATAAATTCTAGTCAGCGGTATTTTGGTGAAGCAGAAGAAGGTTTGAGGTGTCAAACACCCAAAGACACACAGATGTACCATTTTGTTGCTAACTAGCTAATGAATAAATCATAACTCTGTGCAGCTAAAAGTTGCAGATTGATTGATGGGTTGATGTCATAATATTATTGGTTGGTTCTTGCTTAAGTAAGTACACACCATATTTTGTTTTCAAGGAAAATAAATTGATTTCGGTATGCATGTTGGGGGAAACTTTCTGTTGTAGGTTTCTGGATCTAAACCAAACATTTACTTTAATGGCAGCCTTATTTACACATTCCATATCGCTTTGAATTAAAATTAGATCACCATTTCATCATCATCATCATCATCATCATCATCATCATCATCATCATCAGCCCATTTTAACGTTTATATTCAATATTTAATATGTATTAATAAATATTTAGCAACTGGTGAGAATTGAGCAGCATCTCTGCTATGAATGAAAAAAAAAAATCACAGTCTGCTTGGTGTAAAGTATGTTACTCTTACTGTTATAAAACCAGATCTTGTGATCATGTTTTTGTTACTTTCAGTGGAAAGTTAGCTCAAATTATTGGAGGTGTGGTTGTATGAGGTACTTATTCATAGTCAGTGTATTACCTACAGTAGATGATGGTCAGCTTGCACCCAGTTTGGGGAAGCAGCAGGAGTACTGTGTAGAAAGCTAAGCAATGTACTGCTGTGCAGCAAAATGAATTTGACACTTAAAGAAGTGCCCTCCCATAATTATCTATATCAGTTTACCTTTTAAAACACCAGAACTACACAGTAACACAAACAAACAGATTGAGGCAGCAGTAGACCATCAACTCATGTGTTCTGTGAGGTAAAATGACTGCTTTTGCAAAAGGAGTTTGGTGGAGCGAGAGGGAACAATATCTTGCTTATTTAACGTGGGCAGAGCTGATCGTCACAGCAACGCTATCCCCACAGTTGGGAAACAACACGCACAGTTGGTCTGAAAAGCTGCAGCCTTCATTCGCTGACAAACTCAAACCTACGCTGTACATTTACAGCACAGTTACTACACTGCCAGACTGACAAGTTAACAGCTCAACTCACTCAGATCTGTCCCCAAGCATGTCAGTAAAACTATCATTCCACTATAAGCTTATACAAACATACAAACAAACATAGTAGTACAGGAGAAATATGACATTTCTACAACTGCTGCCAAGTTTAGCTTGTATGAAAATCAAAGAGATAAACCACAGGGCAGCTTCAGACTTGGACCTGCACATTACTCTTTGT
>JAJHUR010091429.1:0-12595 GCA_027495735.1 Lutjanus campechanus
AGATAACCTCAGACCAGCTGCCCCACACTATCTCTGAGCCACTCTTGTCCTGTTATGTACGGTGATAAGACTGTACATCCTGTATCTCTGCTGTCATGTGAAATCCCCAACTCAACCCCCCTCCAAAAAAAAAAACTTAGTGGATAACGTCCAGAAATGCACCATCATCACAGCAACAAATAATTCTTTCAGTTCCTGAAATAGTTGTTTTTAGAAAAGGGTTTTCTCTCGCGACAGTCACATTTCTGCCCATCAACGCTAAATAACAGCAAGTGTAAGAAGTGAAACTCAGAACACTGTCACAGACAAACACTGATTTCACGTCATTTAACAGCTTAAATAAGTACAAAAGTTTTCACCTTTGAAGGTGCACGCTGCCACCAGACTAATTATTTCCAATGTATTAAGTCTGCAACTGATGTTTACTTTCATTATCGATTAATCTGTCCATTATTTTCTGGATAATTTGTGTTGTTTTGTCTAAAAAATGATAGAATAGAATAGAACTTCCCAGACTCCAAGATGATGTCTTCAAACAGTCCACAACAGCTGTTTTAAGAAACTGTATTAAGGCTTTTACCCACAATCCTCCTCCATGGTTGTTTTCGTTCTGCATTGGAAATGGCTCTGATATATCCTAAAATTCTTGTAATGAAAGGATGTATAGTAATATCTCGAATATTGTGACATCATTATAAAAAAGGTCTCAGTACTGTACTGGACTGTAAGTGTATCTATTGCAATATGACATGGTTAATTACAATTTTAACTTATTTTTTTCATTTATTTCACTTATACAAGGACTGCGACTGACTGCTGTGTTGTTTTTGTTTGTGAAATTACACAAACATAATTCAAACATTCATTACCGAAGATAATTCATGCCAGTTTTTGGTATATCCTTATGTCATGGCTAACTGCTTTTATGATTGTGCACATCCTCAGAAATTATGTGGTTTTTAATAATGTTTAATGACACGAGTGGGGAATCGTGTGGTTAAACAGCAAGTATATCTATGGCCTAAGTCAAAAGGAAAGATGAACTTCATACATCAAATTTTCACTTTGTGATTTTTCTTGGTTTTTAAAAGTTGTGGTAATATTGTTATGGTGTGAGTTTATATAACTTATATCTGTAAAAATGCTGCACTGGGCATCTGCAAGTAAGTGAGTTTATGTAGTTATCTAATATAATATAATTTATTAGCCCTGAAATGGGACCTTTGTACTTCCCAGCAGCATCTGTACACCAGTTTTTAACCTGAGCCAGGCTGTACAAGAATAATAGCAGTTGCATCACATCCGTGCATATTTTACAACACACTGGAATCGGATTGGTACTCAGCCATTACGCAAAACTCAGAGTCTATATGGGGAAGGAAAAAATGGTATCAGTGTTTCCCCAACGTTGCCTTCAGTTTAATTGTTTTCATGTTTCAAGCTGACTTTTGGTTTGATGAAACGTTCTGGTAAGTTTGGAAAGAGATGTGTGTCAAGCCGGGGACGTGGGTGATTTCTCAGTTCCTGAAAAAGTTTTTGTAGATTTTACCCAACAACAAGAACAACAAAACCACAGTGTTGTGTTTGCGTTTGACCTTTTTTAATTTAACTTCCACAGGTTCCCGTTCTGTGCAGCACACCAAGAGACAAAGTCACCCTGAGCTTCATCATCATCATCATCATCATCTTCATCGTTTCACTTCCTGTTTCTGCTGCGTTGCCACTCTGAGCATCGGTAACTCTCCCGAGTGCAGTTTCGGTCAAATTTTTCCAACATCTCATGAAATCAGCAACCGTCATTGTTTGTGTGTGTGATGATCAATTTCTGCTGAAGTGTTGTGTCACTTGACTCGTCTGTCACATGTTTATCTCACATCCTCTTTGTGTGTTATTGTTTGTGTCTGCCTGTTAATGTGTACCACTGACTGTGTGTTTTCCAGATTAAGACCTTCGACAGTCCCGCAGGTCTCCTGGACGCCATGATTCAGTGACATCTTTTCACCGACTTAATATTTCCTGGGTCAGCTGAGTGCCATGCCGCTACCAAATGGCTACACCATCAACTCAAACCATTCGGACGAGAACGAGGATGAGGAGCCCCTCATCGAGAACGATGCAGGTGTGTTTGTGTACCAGGCGTTCATGCAAAAACTCTCAAGACAAGTCCTAAATTATTTAAGTTGTCTGTATTATATCGACACTGTGACATGAGACTAGATATGAGCTTACATATATCATGATACGCATAATATCATTTGCCTTTACCTATCTCCCACACCGTTATATCCACATTATTGATGATTATTTATCAAAAATCTCATTGTGTTAATGTTTTGTTAAAGCATCAATGTCCTCATCATCCAACCTGAACTACTTTATACACTGATTACTGTTAATTTAACTACAGTGATGCATCATATTCTATAAGAGCATCATATGTTTGCACAATCTGAGATTTTAGGTACGTTATTTTGGAGAAAATGTGTATTTCAAGATACATATCATATATCACAGAATAGCCTAAAAATATTGTGTTATTATTTATAAGTCGTATCGCTCAGCCCTAATGTTCAGTCTGCGATTAATGGTTATTTATAATCAATTAGTCTTGTGTTTGTTTTATCAGTTTATTGTTTGGTCTCAGAAATATCCTACCAGTCAAAAGTTTGGACACATCTTCTCATTTAGTGTTTCTTCTTTTTTTGTGTGTGTTATATTTCTACATTGTAGGTCAATACTGGATGCATCAAAACTATGAAATATGGAATTATGTAGCAAGCAAAAAATGTGAAAACAAGGCAAAATATATTTTAGATTTTAGTTTTTTAAAAAGAAAAAAGGCTCTAGCAGACTGTCTTCTGTAACTGCAAAGACCAAAGATTTCTTGTTGTCATTAAACATTTGATTGCAAGTGTAGAAGTCAGTGTCCAAAAGCTAGAAAACTGATAAGGAGTGTGCGAATGCAAGCACTTCTCATTGGACTGACGCCATCTTTGCATCCTGTATCCTGTCTTTAGTACGTCCATGTTTGGTCCACATAAACTGAGGAAAACTGCTAAAATGCCCATTACATTCAAAACTTTAAAAAAGATAGACATGTTTCTATTTCTTACTTGAACAACATTATGTAAGACAACAGTGCAACACTGCTGTCACACCGAGGTGATTTACAGCAGCTACGAAGCTTCAACCAGGACTCTGAGCTGGGTTTTATTTTGTGGAGAAAATACTTTCTGGTTTTCCCAGAAAATGCTGAGCAGTTTTCCTGCAGCTGCTCTGCCTGAACTCTCTATGACTTTCCTGTTGTTTCCTGCTGAACAGATAGTTTTACTTGTTTCAAATGTAACTGCTGGTGATGTTTGCCCTGCTATCACGGGAGATTTAGACCACCAGGAAGGGAAGTTTTCCGACCCAGAGCTGGGCAAGGCAGTCCAAATAGTCCAGATCCAGTTCATGAGAGTTCTATCATCATAGCTTCTGATTTGGTCTAGTTTATCTTGTAGCCTGAGCATTTTAGCTCAATAGCCCCCAGGTCATGTGACCAATGGACTCAAAATCAGTGTGGGATGATAGTACTCCACTGGCTGAATGAGATACACCTCTTGTTTTTACATTTTACATGTTTTATCATTTTTATTAATTTTTTACATGTAAATATTAGCATTTTAGCTAATATAGCTCCCAGGTCATGTGACCAAAGGACTCAAAATCAGTGTGGGATGATAGTACTCTACTGGCTGAATGAGATACACCTCTTGTTTTAACATTTTACATGTTTTATTCTTTCTTCTTTATTTTCCTTCCATCCATTCATACGTACACCCTGGACAAGTCACCAGCTCATCGCAGGGCTGACATATAGAGATAAACAACCACTCACCCCTACGGGCAATTTAGAGTCTTCAATTAACCTATTATCCTGCATGTCTTTGGACTGTGGGAGGAAGCCGGAGCGCCCGGAGTGAACCCACGCGGACACGAGGAGAAGAAAGGCCTTGCCAGCTCGGGGATTCGAACTCAGGACCTTTCTGCTGTGCAGCAGCAGCACTAACCACTGCGCCCTCGTGCCACCCTTCCTTTTTTCCATTTCTTGCCTTTTATAAAGGTCTTTATAGTATGCCGCAAAGGCATTGGCAATTTCTTGTGTTTGCATTAACACCGAATTTGTAATTGGATGCTTAATCTTTGGGACTATCCAACTTGATTGTGTTTTGCGAAGCTGGAATGCCAACAGCTTGCTCTCATAGTAAGTCTGAGTGGTAAATCTAAGTGCCCCTTCCGCTTTGTATGTCAAGAGTTCATCAGTTTTAACTGGAGGACGGTGTGAGCTTCAGGCTGAGCTCAGTGTCATTGTTGCCTTTGAACTGAAAGTTTAACTCTGGCTGCTGTACTTGTTTAATTCTGTGGTGGGCATCCCGAATGCTCTGGACCTCCTGGACCAATTTATTTCTTTCCTTCACAGTTTCTATCTGCTTGATCAGAGTTTCCTTAAGCTCGGCGGTGAGCTTCGCAGACGTGGTCTTTGCTTTTTCAAGTGCCGAAGAGGTCTGATCAGCTTCCTGTTGCAACGTGGTGTTTCTGCTCTTTTCAAGTCTTAGGGCGTCTTCAAGTTCCGCCTGTCTTTTCTTACACTGTGACGTTTGTGCTTTGAGCTCAGTGATGTTATTTTGATTCTCGGAGATGACTTTGTCTTTCTTCAACATCATCTCTTCGTGGCGTTTACGCAGAGAGCGATATTTTGACTTGAGTCTGTCAAGCTTTGTGAGACCCTCCTCAGATGCAGATATTTCTCCGTGCAGCCTTTCGTTCTCAAATGTTAGGCGTTGGTTTTCCTGAGTTACACGGTTCAGTTCCTCTGCATCCTTCTGCTGCTGGCAGACAGCAGCCTTGTGGTCTTTCTGGAGTCCACAGTGTTTTGCTCTCATGTCTTTAAAGTCTGAAGCCTGCTGAGAAATTTGCTTCAGCAGCGAGGAAACAGTGTTGTTCTTTGCTTCGATAACACGATTAAGATCCTGAATATTTGAAAGCAAGGACTTAATTTCAGTATCTTTCTTCAAAGTTCTCTTCTCTTGGTCAGTGAGGCGTTCCTTCAGTGCCCTGACTTCAGCACGATTGCCCTCATGTTGTTGTTTGAGCTCAGCGACCAGGATTTGGAGCTTGTCGATGGCACACTGTTTTTCAGAGATGACTTCATCTTTCTTCAACATCATCTCTTCGTGGCGTTCACGCAGAGAGCGATATTTCGATTTGAGTCTGTCAAACTTTGTGAGACGCTCCTCAGATGCAGATATTTCACCGTGCAGCCTTTTGTTCTCAGAAGTTAGTCGTTGGCTTTCCTGAGTCACACGGTTCAGCTCCTCTGCATCCTTCTGCTGCTGGCAGACAGCAGCCTCGTAGTCTTTCTGGAGGCCACAGTGTTTTGCTGTCATGTATTTTAGTTCTGAAGCCTGCTGAGTAATTTGCTCCTGCAGTGATGAAGTGTTGTTCTTTGCTTCAATAAAACGTTTAAGATCCTGGATATTTGAGTGCAAGGACTGAATTTCGGCATCTTTCTTCGGCATCTTTCTTCCCTCCTGTTGGTTGGTGAGGCGTTCCTTCAGTGCCCTGTCTTCAGCACGATTGCCCTCATGCTGTTGTTTGAGCTCAGCGACCAGGATTTGGAGCTTGTCAATGTTATGCTGTTTTTCAGAGATGACGTCATCTTTCTTCAGCATCATCTCTTCATGGCGTTTATACAGAGAGCGATATTTTGATTCGACTCTGTCTAACTTTGTCAGGTTTTCCTCAGATGCGGACATTTCACTGTGCAGCCTTTTGTTCTCAGAAATTAGTCGGTGGTTTTCCTGAGTCACACGTTTCAGTTCCGCTGCTTCCCTCTGCTTCTGCCAGACAGCAGCCTCGTAGTCCCTCTGGAGTCCACGTTTTTTTGCTGTCAGGTCTTTGAGATCTGAAGCCTGCAGGGTAACTTGCTCCTGCAGCGAGGAAATAATGCTGTCCTTGCCTCCAATAACGCTTTGAATATCCAGAATATTTAAGTGCAAGGACTTCAATTTAGTGTCTTTCTCCAGAGTTTCCTCCTGTTGGTCAAGGAGACGTTTCTTTAGCACCTTGACTTCAGCATATTTGTCCTGACGTTGTGTTTTGAGATCATCTACCATGCACTGGAGTTGTTGATTCTCAAAGATGGTTTCGTTTCTCCTCGATATAATTTCGTCATGTTGCTCAGTGAGACAGCGATGTTTTGATTTCAATTTGTCAAAGTTTTTCTCAGTTGCCTGAAGTTTAGCTCTGATATCTGCGTTCTCCATCATTAATGTCTTGTACATCAGTTGCTCCTCAGATGCAGAAGATATTTCACTGTGCAGCCTTTTGTTCTCAGAAGTTAGTTGTTGGTTTTTCTGAGTCACACGGTTCAGTTCCTCTGCATCCTTCTGCTTCTGGCAGACAGCAGCCTCGTAGTCACTGTGGAGTCCACAGTTTTTTGCTGCCATGTCTTTGAGATCTGAAGCCTGGCGAGTAACTTTCTCCTGCAGCAAGGAAATAATGCTGTCCTTGCCTTCATTAACACTTTGAAGAGCCTGAATTTCAGAGTGCAAGGACTGAATTTCAGTGTCAATCTCCAAATTTCCCTCTCGTTGCTCTCTGGAGATCGCAGTTTTGTTCTCCTGCAGATCCATCTGGAGCTTCTCAATAATTATCCTGTTTTCTTTGAGCTCATCTGTCTTTTCAGCAATTTGATCTTCCATCTTGGCTTCTCTTAGTCTGTGCTCCATCTCAGACTCTTTGACTTTTTCCTTGGTGAGCTCCATTTCAGCACAAAGACTGTTATTTTTAGCTTGCTCATCCTTCAAAGTCTTTGCAAGAGCATCTTTTTCTTTTCGCTCCTGCTCCAGAGTTTCTTTCTGTTGAACTATGACCCTTCTTTCCTTTTTTAAGTCCTCCTGAAGAGCAGCTTGGGCTCTTTCCGACTTCTTCAATGCATCTTCAAGAGTATTTCTGGCTCTTCTCTCCTGCTCGAGGGCTTCCTGAAGACCAGAGGCTTTGACCATGTCCCTGCTGTCCTGGTGAATTTCTTGGTTGAAGGCGGAGGGCTGAACCGCCTCACTCTCCGCCTCACTCTCCTCTTCACTCCAGTCTTCATTGTCATCTTCATCAAGAGGGGTCTGTACAACATTAATCTTTTGAAATGGTGAAGAGTGGGCCGGCAGGGGTGGAACTCCCCATGATTTGCCTGCGCCCGTTTTCTTCTCCAAATTCTCTTCAACAGCAGCTTTTGTCTGCGCCTTCTGAGTTTCCTGAAGACCAGAGGCTCGGTTGAAGGTGGAGGGCTGCACCTGAACCTTTACCATTAATTTCTCTCCTGCTTTCTCTTTGATTTCTTCCTCACTCTCCTCATCACTCCAGTCACTCCAGTCTTCATTCTCATCTTCCTCAGGAGGGGTCTGTACAACATTAATCTTTTGAAATGGTGAAGAGTGGGCCGGCAGGGGTGGAACTCCCCATGATTTGCCTGCGTCCATTATCTTCTCCAAATTCTTTTCAGCAGCAGCTGTGGTCTGCGCCTTCCGAGTTTCCTGAAGACCAGAGGCTCGTTTGAAGGCGGAGGCCTGCTCCTGAACCTTTTTCATTAATTTCTGTCCTAGAGAATTGGACGGCAGGGGTCCAGGGCCTGTCTCCATCTTCTTCTTCTCCAAATCCTTTTGAACAGCAGTCTGCGCCTTCTGGGTTTCCTTAAGATCAGCAACTGTGGTCCTCGACTGCTTCGTCTGTGGAAAAAAAACCAAATATGTTTAGTTTGTTGTTCATGTGCAGTTTTTTAAATTAAGATGTTCAACAATGTTTGTAAAAACTAAATAACCAGGCTTGTTTTACTCAAGGTTTGTGCAGTTGCACAAAACTAACACAAGTGTAGCATAATAATCATAAACAAGTCAATGATATGTTAAAAATTATTTCAACACAACTCTAAATGAACTTGAACTATAATAAGTATGTATACTTGATAACTAATTTCATGCAAAGCTCATTTTATAAATGTTTGTATCTGAAACATTCAATAATGTGAGCAAGTAACTTTAACACATTACAATTACATAGAGCTGCAATGATAAATTGATTAATCGATTAGTTGTCAAACTATTTTAATAATCTATTTATTGTTAAAGCGGTATTGAGTGTTTTCCAAACAACTAATGAAAATAACAGTGAAAATAATCAATGGTTGCAGGCTGAGGGGTCAGCAGGCGGTACTTGCCTCTCCCCTGGTGATGCTCGATTAAGTTACACACTCAGGACTAAACGCTCCTCTGACCAATCAGCAGTCTGTAGTGTTTGCCTGTGTTTTAGATTGTAAATGATAACAGTAAGCTAACAGATGCATTTTTATTATTTTTAACCAATTAGTCCTGTAACTTTTTTCTCCAAGATGTCACTTTTCTTCTTCTCATGAAAGCTGTTTGTCTGCTCAGCTGTGCTGCTGTGCGGAGACTGACCCCTGCTGGTGAAAGCTGCACACGACAACACAGCATCTCCCCTTCAGTTTAATAGACAGAAGAGCGTCTGTATTTCTGACTGTATTAAACATTACACGGTCAGGATTTCTTTATACCCTGGTGCACTGTAATAACTTTGTTCTGCCCAAACTGAGTCTGTACGCAGCGGTCACTCATATATACACCAGGGCTGCAACTAACGGTTATTTTCATCGTCCATTAATCGGTTTGTTATTTTGAAAATGGTGAAAAATGTTATGTCAGTGTTTCTCAAATCCTAAGATCCTAAAATCCTAACTATTGATTATTTTCTCAATTAATCAATTAATTGTTCGGTCCACAAAATTTCTGAAAATGGTGAAAAATGTTGATCAAAATCTAAGATGACGTCCTCAAATGTCTTATTTTACTCACAACTCAAATATATTCAGTTTACTGTCATTGAGAAGTTTTAAAAAAAACCAAAATATTCACATTTAACAGGCTGGAATTGGAGGATTTTCACTTTTATGCCCTTAAAATTATTTTACTTTCATTTATCATTGCAGCTCTAATACACCACCATAAGTGATAATTTACATCCAAAAATATCATAATTAATCATTAATCATGAATAAGTAGTTTTAAATAGTTTTTGACGTGTGTGTAAACAGGTTTGGTAGGGAACGAATTACTCACCTTTTCACATTTCTTTCTGCTGGAAGCACAAGGTGTCTCATCGGCAATAAAATCGAGAACATTCTGAGCGGCTTTTAAGAGCTCAGCCTCCTCCTTTGCACTGAGAGACGTTTTTCCTGTGGTCCTCTTCAAATTCATTTTTCCTTCTGCGGGGTTAAATGAAGAAAAAATCGGCTGCGCCTTCCTGATACTTTTCGTGAAGTTTTTTAAATTCCTGTACGAACTGTTTCACAAACTGTAACTGTGAGTAAATACTGAGCTGTGAGCTGTGTCTGACCCCAGCTGAGAGACAGAGTGATGTCATCAAAGCACTATGATGATGTCACGGCATTCCATTAGCTCATTTAAATTTTTTTTTAAAAAGTGTTCTATCCTTTTATGGTCATGACCTTATATGGTCATGACCTTATATGGTCATGCTTATGTTTTAAATGTAAACAGTAACATTAATCAGTTATTCTGTTTTCAGCTGCTTTACTTGCTGTCAACAACAATAATTAACACATTCCATATGTTTTTTTTTATACACTGTAAATGAATCATGGTGTTATATCATGCTTGTTATGTTTTTATGTTTGAACACAGACCGACAGGCCGTGTGTAAGAAAATAAAACATCTCAGAGTGTCTGTGCGACGGTTAAAGTCCAACTTTGTGGTTCAGACGAACGACTGATCGATCGTCAGTAAACCGTGTTTGACTTGATGTCTGCTGATGAGCACAGCAGCTCCTGATCCACACTGCATCTGTCAGATACACACAACCAGAGCCCTATCTCTAGGGCTCTGAACACAACTAAAACATATTGATTCTATAAGTTGGAACAAATGAACAGACTGTGGTAGTTAGCATCAGTTTGTGGCGTCTGTTTCTATGGAAACACGGGATCTTTGTTCAATCTTATTGGCAGGAATGCAAGTCGTGATGAGAGACTTTGTCCAAATAATGTCTTTGAATCTCAGAATAATGAGACAAAATATTGACTGTACATCTGAAAATAATGAGAAACTTTATTAAGATGACTAACATACTAAGTCATTGTTTTAAGATTTTATGTCATTATTTGAGACACGAAGTCGATCTTTTGAGATATGAAGTTATTTTCGGAAAGTTTCTCATTGTTTTCAGATAATAACTTGATATATTAAATTAGGGGAGACCAGGGACGATTTTAACTTTTTAAATTAAAATTTCCTTCATGACTCACAGACTACTTGAAATAAACTAGCCATCCTTTGATATGACAAATGTATTTGTGAACTGATTAGACTGAAATATTAAACTTCATTAAAGAAGTCAGTGTTTTCATTCTGCCCTCCCTGGGGACAAGTGTAACAGTGGTTGGGGGCAGTTGTAACAGTGAAAAAATAGTCATATTAAGTCCGTCTGTATTTCAAATAAAAGCACAGCTCAAAGTCATCACATTACTGCTGTAGTATCTAATAATTTTACTTTTTTTTGTACTTGGTTTGAATTCTTTCAGATGTCAAAAATCGTTTGCTTTGAAAGCAAAAGTTTGTCTCTATTTTCTGTAGAAGATTAAAGATTTAAATTATCTGAAGTGAGTTAAAACGGGAGGGTTGAATCAACGGTGGACACGACGATGAACTACGTCAAAATACTGACACGTTGTTGCAGCAGCTTTTTGTCTTGTTACGTTGTTTTTTTGTTTTGTTACGTCCTTTTTTCGTCTTGTTCTTTTGTGTTGTTGCACTGTTTTTTTGTCTTGTCATAATTTTTTTTTGTTTCACCTTCTAAGGGTGCCAACAAGAACCTTCCCAGGTGGTTCTGCAGAGAACCTTTTTATATTCCAAGGGACGGTGCTCGGGCTCTAATGAATCTCCTTTAAAAAAATAAATAAAAACAAAATAATACTGGTAATATTCTATATATTTGTTATTGTCAACAAATCCCACAAAAAGACCAAAACCAACAATATATTAATCTGTCTGTCTGTGGCTCTCAGCCTCTACTGAAGATATAAATCTTTAAAACAATGATTATGATTGTGATTATGATTTATCTGGGAAGTTGAATAGGCAGCAGATTCATCTTTTTTCTCTGCATTTAATTTTGTCTGCGTTAATTTTGTTCAACATGCTTTTCTGTGCTTGTTGCACTATGATTTAGCTGTTTTTGTTAGATATGATTCTTAGCATAAACTCAAACAAAAGACCGTGATGTGCTGAAGTTTTCTTGGCTTCTGTTTACTACATGGAAAACATGGCGTTCTGCTGCCTGCAACATGCTCTTTAATGTGTTATTTAGTAGCTCTGTCACAGGTCAGCCTCTCTGGTTACTCAGCAGATTCTTTGGTTTACACATCAGCTCTTCAGTGGTTAGATATTATACCTGTTTTCTAAGATCTTGATGAGGTACCTGCCATCGGATGGTTGTAGTTAAACTGACGGTGCAGTGAGTCACATGCTGCTGAAATAAAGACAAATGAAGGCAGCTGAGTCGGCTGAAGCTGCTCGCTCACACTTTCATTGGATGATTCATTCTCACCTGCTGATGGATTCTCCAGCTGGTGAGCAGACACAATGCTGAAAGTAGTTTTTGCAGCTTTTGCAGTCTCACGCGTCACAGTTGATACACAGCTGTTTAGCAGAGTAGCAACTTTGTTTGCAATATCTGACCAGAGACAGTCAGTCAGTCAGTCAGTCAGTGTCCACAATGTCAGACAAATAACAAAAGTGTGTTTGTATAAAATTCCATCACAATATATAATAAAATGTTTGCTCCATTTCCAGATTCATTTTAGGAGTAACTGCACCAGCAGTGTTCTCGTGCAGAAACCTGCGTCAGGTTATGTGGGAAAACGTTTTCAGAAGGGCACTAAAAAGTGTAATATTAAAGGGTGACCAAAGAAAATGTATTATTTTATTTTTACAGCGAATAAAAAATCTAATTAAAAGTAGTAATTTAAAATATTATATCAGCATTTTATGAAATGTGACCATGTGTTTTTAAATGTTTTATTCAACAGTCCCTCCGCGGTGCTGCTCGGCTCGCCTCAACCTGGCCGTCCTGATGTTCTTCGGCTTCGCTGTGGTCTACGGCCTCCGGGTCAACCTCAGCGTTGCCATGGTAGCCATGGTGAACTCCACGGAACCCAAACCAGCCGAGAACAGCTCCGTGTTCCACGCTTGTCCGCTGCCACCAGGGATGGAAAACACTAGTGACACTTTTCAACAACCTGAAGGGGTAACTTGTAACTGTTTTTTTTTCACATTTTTCCTTTTTCTAATTCGTAAACATAGTAAAACATTATCCAAGACATTTGAAAAGGCACCGACTACAAGATAGCATGTTCTCAGCCAGTTTATGTTTTTATAGTAGACTTACTGTGTACAACCTTTATCACAGGATTGGAACTGGTCCACCTTTACCAGGTTTTCCCTTTCATAAATTCTTCCTCTCTCC
>JAJHUR010091430.1:0-15574 GCA_027495735.1 Lutjanus campechanus
TATAATGACATACCTTCATGTTCTTCAGTATGTCATTGGGATCTGCTGCTGAGACATCTGAGTCCTTGGACAGAAAAGAAAGTGTTCACAAAGAGACAATAAAATTAAGATAAAAAATATTGGGGACTGTGACATATACATCAGGCCTATTCAATTACTTTTTAGAAGGGCAGGATTTGAAAAAAGTTAATTGCCAAGAGGCCGGACGTTTCCATTTCCTATGTCTTACCTGTAAAGTTGCTTAAAACTTAAATGGGTAAAACAATTCACCTTTTTCATGCACTTTATTAGTCTTCACAAATGAAAAAGCATCTGTATTTACAAAAATACAGGAAAAAAACACCTTTGTAATCCTAGATTAGAAGTATCTTGTTGTTTTAATAAACACAATGTTGCATTTAACATCTTTATGTTTGTAGATTATTCACATAGAATCACAATGATTTTTTTCATGTTTATAAAAGATCAAAAGGCCAGATTGAGGTCATTAAAAGGCTGGATTTGACCCACAGGACACCATTTGACCCTTCCTCAATCCCGCCCCTTTTTTCTCTGTCCTCCAATAACAGTTGAGCAAGCTTGGCACCCAGCAGAACCGCTGCCAACTTTCTCCTCCCCTATTTCCAGTACTGAGACAGGGAAATTTCCTTGTCTAAAATTAATTTTAAAGTTGACGTTTCTTTGTACTTAGATATGATATGTACGAGGATCGTCTGTGTTGAAAAGAAAACCAAATTTTGAAGATGGTTATGTTTTTGAGGGACCCGTAGAAGCGACATATATATATAGTCACATCTTAAATTAGTTACTTTAGCAAAATGACTAGCTAGCTGGTATTTTTGAACATAAACTAACTTAAGTCGTGATAAATATGTCAGCTTTGTAGATCCCCCAGCAACATCTTTTAACAATCTTCAAATTTTCTTTACAACCTAGACATGCCAAGCACCTAACACAGAGTACAGGACAGTTGACAGAGGTTCCAAAAGGAGTGGGACCTTTTCACATCTGTCTACATACCTCTGTGTCTCCACCATCCCTCTTTACCTCCTCTGCTAGCATACTGAAGATGTTATCAGTGGCAGAAGAGCTGGAGAAGCAATAAAACAAAAAACAAAACTGTAACTCACAAACAGGAGGAGTCATAATTTATAATCAGTGGTTTGTAACTCTTGAATTCCTCCAGCTCACCGATTCAGTGGTCCTCCACGAGTTGCTTTTCCCCTTACTGGGTGTTCTGGTGAGTAAATTGTTAAGAGAAAATATTTAAACACACATAACATTATGCAACACATGTAAATAAATCTCCTTGTAAGTTTCACAGTGATAATTCCACAATGACAGAGATAATATTGTTTAGTTTAAAACTGCAGAAGTGCTTACTTACTTTTATCATCAAATAAACTGTCAAGCACATCGTCATCTTCAAATAAACCTGAGGAAAACCATGAGGGGACACACTGTTACTCAAGCTTGGAAGCTACTGTCTTTCTGTTAGTCTGTATTAGTAGTATGTAGTTTTCGGTTGTTACTTTATTTCTGTTAATCTGCTATAATGCTATATTGTCTCTCTGCTCTGATGGGGGGGTCCTCCAGATGATTTGTAGATCTACAAAGAGAGCATCAATGACATTAATTTGTGATTTTTTTGCTGTTGAATTTTTCAATTTTTTTATTAGCACCACAACCCGAGTGCCTTCTAGTTCCATTATGTTGGAGAGACAGCAGACATCTCTATGGTCAATATCTCCAAAACTCGACAACTGACATTAAAACAATCTAAATGGCTTTATAAGTAATCTAGACTTATTTAAAGGGACACTTCACACCCTGTTTTTTCCCTCCTACCTGTAGAGCATTTTATGATCTCTACACACATTGCCACTGGCACTGCCTGTAGGCACCTCGTCCTACCAGACTTGATCTTTGCTTCATGGTGCTTACTCATGTTGGTGCTAACTGATGCTTGCTTGTGTTGTATCAGCTCTCAGATGTACATCGTTTTGGATAAAAGCGTCTGCTTAACGAAATTGTAAGATTGTTATCCATTTTGATTGTTTTAATGTGAGTTGTCGAGTTTTGGTGATATTGGCCATACAGATGTCTCTATTGGCCACAAAACTCACAAAAAAAGTGAAATGCCCTCTCTAGAGCAGTGTTTGGCTCATCCGTTCTGGATTACTAAAGAAACATGGAGGTTCAGTAAGGCAGGAAGAGGAGTTGGGCCTGCTGCAGATATGAGGGGCCAAGTAAATGGTAAGGATTCTTACTTTCAGGTGATTATTCAGGAAAGAAAACATACTTATGAATATTATATTCAATTTCTGCCATATTCAGCAAATGAATTCCCCTATATCTTACACACTGGTCCTTTAACCACGATCTGCATATCACTAGGTAAGAGACAAACTGTGCATTTTTTATTAATACACAGTAAGTGAAACTATTGGGTACAGCATAACACTTGTGGACTTACTTTTGGATGGTTTGGTCTTCAACTTTGCAGCCTGTAAATTTCAGTGAAACATAATGAGTTATTTTGGAATATATTAACCTCTCTAATAACTGCTGGGTCCACTGCAAAGAGCAAAGCAACTGTATTGGCCACAAAGAAAGTGATTGAAAACATGTGTTTAGCTTTTCTAAGAATCCTATTTACACTGATAAATCACGAACATGTTGAACCCGTTTGAAAATACTGATAAACTTTGACTCACCATATTGAATCTCTCCCGGTAGCGTTAACTTTGAGAGTAGCTACCTAGCTAGCTAACCTAGCTAAATCTGATTAGGCGTCTCCTGTCTCCATTGGTAACCACTCCGTTACACCAGTCAGCGTGCATTTCAAGGACACAAAACACACTTGTAGTTAATTAATATGGCCACATATCGCAGCATTTCATTCTTTAACACAGTCGTGTTTAGTCGAGACGTTCTTCTTTTGAAAATTGGCGAGTTTCCTCGAGGTAAATTTACACTGAAACGAAATCACACCACCGCTAACGTTACACACTACAACACATACATGGACACGGCTGTTCATTAGCCAGACTGACTATTTCCTCTAATGTAGTCTTCTAAAACAAATTTTATGACTCTGATAACCAATTTTGGCTTCGAGATGCATATAAAGCATAGGGCAATAGAGAAACACCTATGTTTGAGAGATTTACTGCAGCAGTAACGTTACCACAGTCGTACCAACCGGTGCCTGAGACAGACACTTCCTGTTTACACTTCGCAGTGCATTGTGGGTAGGGCAGTTTTTTAGCGTGGACTTTAAGGAGACGTGTTTTAGAAAATGTGTTTCTTTGTGGCCGCGTTGAATTTATGGAGTTACTTGTTTTGGACATCATTTGACATCTTAACCTGCTTGCTTATTTGACGAAATCTTAGTGAAATTTGTCTACACCACCAGGTGGCGCCAGAGTTTAGACAAATTAGCCAAAGCAAATCAGTTACAACAAAACTGTAGAGCTGAATAATTTCCCCTCTGAAGCCTGAGTTTAATCCAGTGAGGTCTAGGCCTGCTGTTGCACTCTTAATGACTGGTAACTCCAGCAAGCACAAGGTTCAAAATTCGGTTTATAACTCCAATCCCTCATCTGCTCCTCCAACTCCATCATCACAAATCAGGCTTTCAGGTGTTTCAGAGTTGGGATAAGACGTACCAACATCACCTGAACTTTTTTCTCATCATCATGTCCAAACAGATATTTTTCACATGACCTTAGTGAACAAGCAAACATCTTTTTAAAACTTCTTATTCTCATAAAATAAAATTTGTTGATTTAACCATGCAATAGCCTCAGAAATGTATGGCAGCTGTTTCAAAATGTATACATTTATTAATCAAAGCATTCACATAAGAACGCAGCACTGGCAGAGAGCTAAATATTTTTTAAATTTATAAACGATTCTCTGTCAACAGCAAGGGGAGGCTTGTAGAAACAGCTGTTTGCAGCTGAGCTATCTCTGTCTCTCCCGACGCTGTCCATTGACATATATAGAAATGAACAACACGTTGCAGCTCACAAGTCCTGCCTCCCCAATGTTAATAGATAGGACATGGGCCAAACTAAAACATCAAAGTACACATCAACATAAATTTTTCTCTAACATGGTTTCTGACATTTTCTCATTTGAAGCTATAAAAAGGGGGGTTTCATGTTATGATTGACAGCTGAGCTGTGATCACAATCGAGTCATCCGGCTGTGTGTGGCTAGAACCCTGATCTCTTCTGCGCAGACTCTGGCTCCAAATGGTGTCACCAGTACAAGATGGCAGTGCTAGTCTTTGGCATATTTTGGCTTCAGTTCAGAGAGAGAAAGTAGCGACATGGCGTCCATGTTTATTTGTCAATGGTGCTGTCCATTGTTCTGGAACAACAGCATACACACATTAAGCTTAAATTAGAGGGGGAAAAATACAACTGAGGGGGCTAAACCCCTTAAGATCCCTCGACGCGCCGGGCCTGGATCAAACAGCACAAAAACAATGTCTGATGGACTACATCTGCTCAGTGATGTTAAAACATTAATGCAAGTCATAATTCGTAGTAATTCTCCTTTTAGCCTGAGTATGCATGGAAAAGATTTCTTATGCATGTCATGGGATCATCTTTTCCCCGAGGTTTTGTAGATAACTCTGAGGGTTTGTTGTTTCAAGCGCTATATTAATATTTAAGGCTTTTTTTCAGAGTGCACCACAGACCTTTAAACAGGAAATTCATCCCTTTATTTGATAAGGCAGAAATAGCGGGAAAACCTTTATGTTTTTTAGGGATCATAACTGATTGTGGCAAATAAGTGCAGGCAGAATTGATGTGCTGCACTTTGATGGAGAACGCCTTTTTACATGATGTGGATCATTTCATGTTCGATTTACTCTTTGGAGTCACAGGACAGGATGATGACGATAACTGTAAGCAACAACACTGACAGATGGTGTCCTGCGGTGAAGTGGAAAATAAATGCTTCACTTATGCTAGAGGATAAATATACACCTTAAAATCATCAGAAAATCAAGATACAATCTTCATTGACATTAGGAAGCACACAAATCCATTTCACTGCTTTATTTAATCATTGGGTTTCCCCTGTGAGAACAACATAAACCTTCAAGGGTTTCACAGAATGAATGCCCTACCTGCCATACACAGTGCAATACTTGATTAAAGCCCTTATTTAAGGAGAAAATAGGCCACTTATGATATCTTAACAGTTCACCCCATAATCAAAACACCACTGAGCTAACAGTGTGGTGATATGGTTGGTGGGTGTAAACTCAGTGGAAAGAAAATAGTTCCTACATGAAACTGCTCACTACAAGGTCTGTGGATTATCTTTAGTAACCTGGTCAAGATTTCTGGAAAGAGATATTAATGGTGCGTTTTTAAAATCTTTTTTTTTTTGTGGTGCTGCACAACTCTGGTGAATGGAAGAGACATTGGTTATTAAAAGGAAGATCACACAGAGCAGCCTGAATGTGTGTGATCTGGTTAAAGAGATGGTTCGGAGGGACAATATTGGGAAATTTGACTGTTTTCCCACTTTTCCAGAGTCAGAAACTAATAATTACCTTTGGACTGACCATTTTAGTATATTCTGTAATCTGAAAATTATGTTAAACAGCAGTATTAGGCTTTCTTAGCTGAATTGTTCAGTGTCTCGGGGATCAAATAACTAAGCGGTGATTCCAAAGACATCCAGGAATTGAGCCAAGCTAAGCAAGTAAACCAGGGGCGGTAGCTGGTTTAAAAGTTGTTGATTTCCTTAAAGAACTTCTCATTTCAAAATCAAGTCAAATCATGATTCATTTAAATGTGCGATCGCTTGTGTGTGTGATCAACTGACTTGGAGCTTGTCTGCAGATGATCTGACATACTACTGGACCCCATCAGTCTAATTTTCTTGTGCACATTCAGGATTTTATGCCGAAAGACCCCTTTGATTTAGAACTTTTGAAAAACCTTGAAAAACTTTTTTTTTTATGCCTCTGCACTGTCAACATCCATAGTCAGAGGCACGTTATATTTATTCATCATCCCATTCTTTGAACGCAATATCTCAGGAACGCCTTGAGGGAATTTCCTAAAACTTGACACAAATGTCCTCTTGGACTCAAGGATGAATGGATTAAATTATAAATAGTGGTCAAAAGTCAAAGGTCAAGGTTACAGTGACCTCACATCCATCTCACTCTCACGATATCTCAGGAACATTTGGAGGGAATTTCTTCAAATTCAGAGAAAACATGGAGTGCTCCTGTGGCTCAGTTGGTAGTTTGTAAAGTCTGAAAACCCCTAATCTAGATGGACAAGTAAGAGGAAAAACATGTATTTTTGATTCTGGGGTGAACTGTAAGAGAAGCTACTCTTTAATCATCCAGACTTTTATACATAAAACACAAATAATTATCTATTTTCTAAGCATGCAAAACATAAAATCCATGAAATGTTTTTATGTGTAGGCACAGAACATGTTTTATCACCCTGATCACATCTGTTCTGAAACAGAAGACAAGATTGTAAATTTAGTTTCCATAATGAATTCTACACACCATTTGTCATAAGACTTCATCTTCTTGGAATTCACTCGGTTTCTGTTTCCTGTCTCAGTAATGAAAGCATCTGCAGGACAGATAGGGGGAAGCCATGATAAAAACAGGCCTGACTGACTGTATTTCAGGCCCACTTTTTAGAAAAAAAAAAAAGTCCTGGTGGGAGTCTTGGCGTATGCTGTCAAGTGACACATGAATCAGAATCTGATCAAAGGATAACAGGAAATCTCTCCGGGGCAGGAAGTCTTGATAGCAGAGGCCACTGAAAAAAAAGAAGACAAAGCAAATCAGGGTTTGTTGTTGTGGAAAAGGTGAAGGGAAAAACGCACTTTCCATTTGTTTTCTGGTTCATTCTAAGTGAAACACAGCAACTGGCAGAACTCACCTGGTGCTCACCGGAGTCCAGATGATGGCCTGCTCTGGTCTCAGCTCATGTCTGCAGGACAGGAGCACAATGGGAGCAAAAGCTAACATGCAAAGTCATGAATGATGTAGGGAAATAATCACTCATCAGAGAATGTAACACTGTGACTCAGCTAAACACACTTTGCCTCCATAAAAAGGACTCAGATAACAAGTGAAGAGATAACACATCAAAGGGCTGTGACCCGCAGGTACGACCGTTTATTGCTTTAAATCAAGATCTTTAACAGCTGCATTAAAGTATGTGGTTGTAGGGAGGTGATGTATTTATAATAACCCACCAGACAGATGATGGATTGTTGTTCTGCCTCTGAATCATTTAGCATTAGCGGTGTAGCAGGGAATGCTTAAAAGCTAAATGTGGGGCAGGCATCTTAGCTCTTTATGCATCTGTGCCTCGATAACATGCTCCACTGCTCCACTTTCTCCCCTTGTCTGGAGCCCCTTCTGTAAACCTTCCCTAACACGCTGATGCTCACACACACACACACGCGCGCGTGCACACACACCACTTCCACATATAACTGTCAAAGTCTCTTTGTCTATCTGCATATTTTCCCATCTCTCTTTCACCCACTGTGCTTCTCAGTTTTACTACTTACATTTAGTAAATTATATTGATTTAATTACATTTCATACCCTATTGAGAACTGGTTTGATTAAATATTTTGTTAAAATATTGACAAAAATATGAACACTTGTAGCCTCAAATATGTTTTGTTGAAGGTCATTCACATATTCTTAAAGGGGTACTCCACTGATTTTATATTTGAATATCACTTTACTAGTCAAAACAGTTTAATGTCTTCCGTGGGTCTGAGAGTCATCAGGGTTATCTCACCTCAGCCCAGTAATTTTACACAATTTCGCATCCAGTGTCTATAATTACAGAGGTAATGCTGGAAATAGTGTGCCCCTCGGAGAGACTTTCACTGAACCCATTACTTCAGAGTTTGCAGAATCATCCAATATTGCTTACAATTTTTTTCCTCATAATTCCAAATATAAATTTCTGGAAACAACTATACAAATTGGTGAATAAATATAGTGAAAATGGAAATGAAGACAAAGCTCTTGACACAGTAGTTGTGTTGAGTTTAAACAATGTGGTAATATTTTTCTTGTCATTGGTAAGATCAATATGGTATTAAAGGTATTGTGCCATTCATTTTTTTATTTGAACTATCAAGGGAACCCTGAAAATAAAGGTGGAACTATTATTGAATCCCCATAGGCTACAGTGTATTAGACAACAGAGATGATGGTAGAATAAAATCCTTATTAATCAAATGTTTTGTAATCAATGGTATAAAATTCCTGGATTTGTGAAATAGGGAGGAGCCCTAGGAAACTGCTGGGGGCGACGCTCCACAATAGGAGGAGTCTAATTGGGTATAAAAGAGAGCTCCTGAGACGTTCTATTTGAGGTGCTCTCTGGACAGAATAGTCTTTGTTTTGCTGTATCTATTTTTAGACTACAGAAAATCTATTTTTAGACAGAATTCTGCTGGTGTTTTTCAAAAAGAAAAGAAGAAGGTTTTGAACTTTAAGAAATTCATGTTTTGGAGGACCTGAAGACTCTTGGCCCATCTGAGGGTTTTATCCAACAAAAACAACCTGTTCTCATCCCAACTTGTCAAATAATGATGTTTTGTCACTGCCCCTTGGCATCTCATACAGGCGCACCATGTACCCTTAGTGGCTGTATGAAAACCTCTTTTAACCTGCGGTTGACTTGGGTAGGTTTAGGATAAGACCATGTTTGGGGTAAATTATGTTAGATATGTCACGTCACGTGACATCTCTGCAGCAACTCGCAAAGGTGAAAGTCACATGACACAAGTCACTTGACACATGTACTGTTATGTCCCATGTTTTGACATGAGGCATGAACCCCGGTCTCCTGGGTAAAAATCCTGTTTGTCTTTGAGTCATCCGTCGACCTCCACCTCCTCCAGGCATGGACTTCTCCCTCTTTATACTACGTCGAAAGCCTGGTGCGAAAGCCTCATACAGCCACAAAAGGGTGCCATGCTCATCTGTATGAGTCGCTGAGGGGTGCTGAAAAAATGTTGGTATTTCATTTAAAAACTGCTTATTTCAAAACCAAGTCTATATTAAATGATTAATTAATTTTTTTATTATCTCTACCAGACATAAGGATCTCGTTACTACAGGACCGATCTGCCTATTTTCTGTGCACTGAATGCTGAAAGAAATTCACAGTTTTTAAAAACCCTTGAAAACTCGTGGCCACAGACATTATTTTCTTAAATGATCCCATTCTTGTGAACTCTTCAACTTCAACTTGTAACTCAAGAATGAACTTACTTCCATCCCACTCTCACGAACATGATATCTCAGGAACGCTTGAAAGGAATTTCTTCAAATTTGGTACACATGTCCGCTGGGACTCAAAGGTGAACTGATTAGATATCGGTGTTCAACGGTCTCTGTGACCTCACAAAACACCATAACTCAAAAAAATCATATGCTAATTATAAACAGGATTTCACATAAATGTCTGATAGCATACTAGCAATGCTGGAGAGTAACTACTGACATGTAACTAGTTGTATGCAATTAAATTCCAAAAATAAATGTTATTTGATCCATTAGAGTAACTGACAAAAAAAGTCATTAAATTACAGTTACTAATCACAATGTAGGTGATTACAAAGGGGCTACATGCGCTCCTCTAGTTCTTCATATACTTGAAATTCTGTTCTTTCACAATTTTGCACGTTCAGTTGACCAGCTTTGCACAAAATCTCAGATAATGGCAGTTAACTGGAATTAATTAAGTGAAACTGCAGCAGTTGGATGTTGGGCTACAACCACAAGAATTTAAGACCACACATAAGCTCCTGGGAAATTTTTAAGAAGTGTTACCCAACCCAACCCCACACTGACGTGTTTGTTTCTCAGGCAGGGAGCTCTGATGAAACACGCAATCAAGCTGCATCAAAGGAACTGGAGACATTGTCATTGTTTTTGGCACCACAAATCAGGAGAAGCCAGGACAAGTCTCTGCCACTCAGAAGCGCAACACAAAATCACAGGAGTACCCCTTTAAGGCTCATGTTGTCTGTTTTCATTGACTTGACTGTTTGTGTGTCCTTACCCTGTGATGCTCACAGTTGCTTTTGTGTTTCTGCTGCTCCATTGCTCTTCATGTATGGCACGTCTTTCTCAACAGCCTCTTTCTGCCTGCGACGGTTGATACAGAACATAATACTCAATGTTAATGCTCCATATTAATCCCCACAGTCTCTTATTGAGCACAGTTATGTGAAAGATATGGAGCTTTTGCTGTTTATTGGCTCATAATTGTGTAAGCTAGCTGTTGCCATGCTCCGTGGTGCTGTAGCCACAAGGTATTGTTTGCCGTGGCCATGTGAGTGGCTGAGCAGGGCCGGAGGGTTGGGGGGGCTGAGAAGATTGCACTTTGCGTCAATTAGCAGCCATGAACTCAAGAGCTCTGATGCTCTCCCCTCCATTCATCTCTCCATTAAAAACCTGGAATACACTGTTGTTATGTATCGAGCCACTTAATCCGCACGCTGCTGCTCGAGGCAAACCCTAAAATAATCACCGGAGTGATTTCAAATCAATGGTGCAGATAAGTCTCACCCTACCTCCCTCACTCTCCCACACATGAAACACACATGCACCTCCTGTGTTTGTATGTGTGCTCATATTCGTTGTATGGGTGGAAGTGTTTTATGTGTATTTAAAGCTTTTCTCACAAGATTCAAGCTGTTGAATTTGACTTTTTTTTTTGTCAGGCATAAATGTAAAAAATAAACCCTGAAGCTTCACTATAAGTAGAAAGAGTCTCTTATTTCTGATGGATTTTCTACTGCTAAGAGTCACAAGAGCTCATGATCAGTACTCACGGCTTAATTTTGTTGGAGAATCTCTGCCGCAGGATGAGAGCGATGGTGGTGAGGACCACCATAGTGGTGCACATGGTCCTACCCCCCCACCCCAAAGGACCTCCTGCCTTTGGGACTGATGGTGGTTTAGAGCACTGGGGCTTCTCCTCCCATGGAAAAGGCTTGAGTGGTAAAAGGCAGAGTTTGTGTTGTAACAATCTTGACTATTCCTGTCTTTCCTCTTGGCTCTCACTCATGATTGGGGAGATTAGCTCAGAGGATTAGCTAGGATCAAGGAGGGGGTTGGATCTCGCTGATAGGACTAGGCGGTAAACAGAGCATGCTGTGTGTTTCTATTCTGAAAGCAGCCCACCTCGCCACCACGTTGTCGACACGGAAAACCGCATCGACCTCGATATTGTCTTTGTCTTATGTCAAGAAGGGACTGCGTTTTGTAAGAAGGCCTGTCAAAACTGGCTTTGAGTGGCAATTCACACCACGGGTTTGCTCTAAGGATAACACACTGATCAAATGACTACATGTCTGGACATAGCTAAGTCACCAATTGCCAAGTGCAGAGTTCATACAATCAGAGATGGGCACAAATCCATTTAAAAGTATCTTGTTACAAAAATACAAAATACTCTGGGGATAATTGTATTTCATTAAAATACAAATAATGTGTAATTTGAAAATAAAAACATACTTCCCTACAAACTGTTATTATGACATTTCAAGCATTTAGTAGCCCCAACACGGGCCTGATCTTACAGGAGCATTTGTTGGTGAATATGCAGAATTAATTTAAATCCTAATTAACATGAAACAGGCAAACTAAAAGACTTACTTCGGCCTGGAATAGTAAATTCAAAGGAAGACACTGCCGCTAGTATTGTTTTCAGAGCAGCAAGTATTTCAGCTTAGCATTTTTCCTTAACCTCTGATGGCATATTATGGTCATTTTGTGAAAAATTACAGAAAATATATTACAGATTTCTCCTTTAGCTAAAATTACCAACAGAATGTGCAGAAGTAACAGTTTTGACATTATGTCAAAGATGCCAGTGTATTGTGTTACAGAGATGTTGATGAAGTTAGCATGCTAATCAGCTAGCCCCGGCCCATCATGTACTGTCACTTTACACCTAAAGATGCAAGAGTGAGTCACTGTAGTGTCCAATACAAACAGTACCATCAGAGTTCAACCATAAAGAGATCCCATCATCTTTCCTATCTTATCAACTCACTGGCTGCACTGACACTACTAGCTAGTAAGTGTATTTGTCAGTAGATCAAATGTGTAATTGCTCTTTTCTTCAGTTGTATTTCAGTGTCATTATGTAAGCTTGCCTTAGCTGCAATAAATGACTATATTTTGATTATATAACTTTATCTGATGGGAAATTTGTACCAAACAGTACAGCAAAAGCCAAAGACTGTGATTAGACTAACTGCTGTAACTGCTGTGTAGTTTTTTTCTACACTTTAAATCTAGGGGGCAGAATGTGTTTTATTTGAGAATAAGGTTACATATTTAAAAATGTGTTTTACCTATTTCAAATACATAAATACAAGCTCTGAAAGTATTTTTTCTGCAAAACAGAAAATCTGAAAATACTCAAAAGTAATTGAATAGTATTTTAAAAACATTTAACTGAAATACTGCTCATCTCATAATGAAAAAAGAGAGCAGAGTGGGATAAATGGGGATCGCAGCTCAGCAGCTGAGCCACTTATACTTAGCACTGCTGACTCAAGCAGAGAATAAGGGAGCAGTAGGCCAAGTGAGAGCGAGGAAAGGTCTAATTTTGTTCGCACAATCGTGAGCAGAGGTGCACAGGAATCAGATTAGAGCAAGTTTAAAAGGATTTGACATCATAGCAGTAACGTCACAGGCTTTTCTTTGTATTTTTTTTTTTATTTCAAACTCTGCTAAATACAGATACAAAGGTGAGTCATAATGAAAAAATGTAAAATCACCACAATTAACTGTTAAAAATGTAAAAAAAAGTCTTATTAATATCTCATGAAGGGGACACGAGAGGATACAGACTGATAAAAGGACACATCACATGACATTTAGAAAGAATGGTATTTACATGGCAGTTTCTAGATATACACATTCAGTAGAAGGCACATCCAAGTCAAATGTGACCTCTTGTCCACTTTTGGGTTCACGTTTTCATTTTCTTCCGCTTTGCTCTCTCCTTTAAATTGTTTGGTCCTTTATAAGAGTATAAAGAACAAACAGGAGAGCTTTCATTTTTAACTTTATGTCACATGCTAATAATTAGCCATGAAAAGGGCACAGTACCTGTTGTTATTTAGAGTGTATGTCCATAGCCCACGATTATCTTAGACTACATGAAACTGTATTCCTCTTGATTTGTCAGCTAATTTTTGTAGAAATACATTGCTTCTCTTTAAAGGTCACTAAAGTCAACTCATCCCTCTCTTATGAGCCTGTGACCCAAAAATTAAAAGTCTCTAGGTGCTCACGGTCCAATAAACCCAGACTAAAAGCTTCACCCAGTTGAGGTTGACAGCTTAGTCCAGCCCACTTCCTCATAGACAGCTGTGATACCGCAGTAGACGGTAGCCAAGAGTTTGGTCCAAGCCGCGGCCACCTCTGGTGTCACAACCTCTGAAAACGCTTCTCCTAGGACTTCCAGTATCACACCACTAAGGATCTGTACAAGACACAACAAAATGAAGTATTTAAGACACCTTGAAGTTGCATTAAAGAGTAGTCTGACATTTTTGGGAGATACGCTTATTTGCTTTCGTGCTGAGAGACAGATGAGAAGTTTGACACCACTCTCATGTCTGTGCAGTAGATACGAAGCTACAGCCAGAAGTTGGTTAGCTTAGCTTAGCATAAAAACTGGAAATAGGGGAAAACAGCTAGCCTGGCTCTGCTCAAACATAACAAGATCTACCTACCAGCACCTCTAAAGCTCACTAATCAACATGATATATCTCATTGGTTCACAGTTTTGAGAACTGTTATTCTTTGTTATATATTACCATGATGTTATGGCTCAAAAAGTAATTATTTCTTGTCTGACGTGTCATGTGTGTTTTTCTCACCTCAGCTCCACACAGGCCCCCTTAGCACTTATATACAAGTTTTTAAATGTGACTAAAAGTAACCAGTTGATCCCTTTCCCATTGCCAGGCAAACCTATTTGCCTTTATTTTTTTCTTATCTGTGGTGGAAAACTGTGTGTGTGCGCAGGGAGAAAGGTGTTCAACTGTCTTTCTCAGGACTTTTGTAGCTTCTAACCGAATCTCCTGTTTTAAGTTTAGTTTCTCTCCGGTGTGGCAGGTATCTGCTTTATTTCACTTTTTCGTGTTTGTTTCAGCAAACGTGTCGCAGAAGTTACTGACGGAGGCAACAAACCTTCATTGCCTTTGCTGGAGAAATTAACATGTCAACCTGGGTGTCATGTTTCCATCACTGTTGAGTCTAACTAGAGCAGGAGCCGATAAATACCCGAGATTACTGCAGAATCATTTGGCATGGGAATGAATACATGGCCAAACTAATAAACTGTTTGTCATAGACTCTTGTGAGCAGCATCATTGCTCTCAGCAGAATTCCTTCTACTTTTGCGCCTTATACCCCGCCCCCTATGCTTTAGTCATGCCCCCTTTAATAACTCATTAACCGTTTCTTGCAGATGCTTGTTGGAGGCATCGCTGGTCTCAGCAGACAGTTCCCATTTAAATGGTGCAAGTTAGTCCCACCCCCTATATTTTAGCCACGCACACTTCATAAGCCCCAAACTGTTTGTTTTATGCACTTGTGGGAGTCATTATTGGACTAAGCAGAGTTAATTTTTCATTGGTGACAGTTTGCCTCACCCTCTATACTTTAGATACGCCCTTTTTCATGATAGAGCCCTGTGGCAGGCGTCATTGGACTTGCAGAGAGTTCCTTTTTCCACTGGTGTGACTAAGTCCCACTGCTTATACTTTAGCCATAGAAGTCAAGTGGTTGTGTGTGTGTGTACACATGGATGCATGTGTGTACATACATTGCAATAGCTGGTTGCAGCTATTGCAAATTCACGCTTGTTATCCTTTTTTTGCTACTTGGTTAAACACAAACATCCTGACCTTCAGAGTTAATGTCTTTTTTTTAATTCACATACACTTTACCTTAAAGTACACAGGCTCCACCTTGTGTCGGAGTGCGTGGGCCTTGCCCACCAGCTTCAGCACCGAGGCCACCTTATCTGAGTTGTCAAGGCTCTCCACCAGTGTATTGAGGGCATTCATGACTCTGTGAGCGTGCTTCCTGAGCTGGACGCTCCTCTCCAGCTCCTCCGGCTCCTCGATGTGCTTGAAGTCTCTGAAGTACTGCTTGGATGAGGGAAAGTTCACAAACAGCCTGCAAAGGAGGAGAGTTAGTGTAAATGAGGGATATGAGCAGCTGCTGCAAGGCTCCGCTAATCTCATCGCCCTTCAGCCTGAACCAGCTCGATCCTGCAAAACCCACAGTAATTTTTCTCCTTTTGAGCTGGAAAGATAACATAAGTAAATATCAGCTCTGACATGAAAGTGCTGCATATTTTAAATGTTTGCTTTAAACCATTATCTAGGTACTGTGTGGTATGTATCCCATATATTTGAAAAGACTTTAAAAAATATCCAGCTGCAGATATATCATGACAGAAAACGGATGAATAAGAATGCCTCATAGACA
>JAJHUR010091431.1:0-18623 GCA_027495735.1 Lutjanus campechanus
CAGCAATACAAAAAGTTTCTCATTTGTCAGTCTCCAGTTTGCTGTGGAATTGGCTGCACTTCTCCAACATACTGCACCAAAGGAATGGCAAGAAGTGGCTGAACACCTCAAGATACCTTTCGATGAAGAGTTCCAGTACCATCCTGAGTTTGACGGCTATGTTAAAGGTTAATTTTTGTACCTTTATTGCTGACCCACATGAGAAAATCTAGTGTCTAGAACATGATGTGAGAATGTCTTTTGGATGTCTCACAGGTCATCCAGTGAAGCAGGCAGACACAGTGATGCTGGGCTATCCTCTTGGATTAACAATGTCTCCAGAGATCAGGAGAAATGATCTTGAAGTGTACGAGCCAGTAACAGACCCTAACGGTCCAGCCATGACATGGGTAAGACACAGCATGTTGTATGGTTAGGACAGAATTGATTCTGTTATCTCTGGTTGATTGTATTATAGTATCCCAAAGGATTCTAAAAGACAAAACCCACCCCAGCCACAGCCTGTTCACACTGCTGCCATCTGGCAAGAAATACCCTCTTATAATACCCTCCACTGCCGTACCATCAGACTGAAGAGTAGCTTCTTCCCTCAGGCCGTGAGACTCTACATTATCACATTATCTCTTTAACCAATCTACTGTATATAATTTTAAATGTTGCTTTCCATGAGTAGCAAAGAGGGAACTAACTTGGAGTAGCTTGTTTTATTTTTATTCCTATGACTTATTATTCATTCAACCAAACTATTGTATATAATGTTTGTATACAATGTAGTTTATGTGAGCAGCAAAGTAAAAGTAGCAGTTCGGCAATGTAAGAAATATAAGTCTTGCATTCAAATTCTAAGCTGCTGTAATCAATATTTTATTTTAACTATGGATCAAATGAGTATGTGTACATAAAAGAAGTTTTTCATAGTGACAAACTCAGACTTAACCAGAAGGGCATTCAAAGAGTGCAGACCTCTGCCAAGACCAAATACCCTATCTTGCAATGTTAACAACATCCAAGCAGAATTAGGTGCTGTGGCAGAAACACATTCAGCTCATTTTGAATTGGAATAGTCCACTTAGGTTTTGGTGACAGAGACTGCAGGGGATGCTGGGGGGAAAAAACCCAGCAGTATGAGGCAGAGAAAGTTGAAAGACTCAACTTTTCAGCAAATGCAACCCAATGTCATGCCACGGTGGCCAGACATGAGCTGGCGATCCGACTGTCTCCACAGTCAGCCTGAAATACCTCTAAATGATTAAACCCACAGCTGATTGGTACATTTTGTGGATCCAGCTTCAATGTCTGGGTCTAGTTTGCAGTTTAAGCTGCAAAATAGCAAATAGGGAAGAGAGAAGAGCGGTGGAAAAAAAGCTGGTGAGTCAGAGAAATAAAACATTACTTTCTGATTGTTTCAAAGTGGTTATGTTCTCAGCACAAATAAATACACACACACACCACCCCCCACAATGCTGCACAATCCTTTGGCAAAATACTGCAATGTCTTCAGTGTATTACTTCTTCATTAATTAGCGTATGTTTGCACTAATGCTTTTAATTTCCGTTGTCAGGGTATGTTTGCAATCGGCTGGCTGGAGCTTGGGGAGCCAGAGAGAGCTCACCTTTTACTTGAGAAGTGCTTCAAGAATATCCAGGGGCCGTTTCAGGTAGCCCTCTGACTCTTCTCAAACGCTCTCTTTTTACTAATACATGCCTCTTAAGTCAACATCCAGTAAATGTGTGATTACATCTGCTCGCAGGTATGGAGTGAATCATCAGACGGCTCTGGTGCAGTCAACTTTCTCACAGGCATGGGAGGATTCCTGCAAGCTGTGCTGTTTGGTTTTACTGGCTTCAGGTCGGTTATCAATCCTTTCACCACGCACAATGAAACAAACACCACTAATAAGATTGATTTACTATGTTTTTTTCTAGAGTTCAGAAGGGCTGCCTGGCCTTTTCCCCTCTTCTTCCCAATGGAATCTCTGAGCTCTGCATTCGTGGTGTGAACTATCTGGGCAGTCAGATGGACTGGCTGCTGAGGAAAGATGAAGTTTGTATCATACTGAGGGCACAAGCTGGCAGTGCTGGCAAGTCCCACGATCTTCAGGTTGTCCTGAAGGCATCAGGCACTAAAATCCCTCTCACGCCAGGTAACACACAAGCCAAGAATTGCAGTGATGGCAACCCATCTCTGTTTTTTATTTAGAACAAAGTTTATTAATACAATAAATATGAAAGATTGCACATCAATAATAGAGAAGAGCACATTAAAGGGAGAGTTTGTATTACCTGAATGAATGAGATGTTTACATTTTGAAAAAATATTTTAAAAAAGAAAATATTCAACATGCTGTCATTGAATTGTATGTACAGGGGTCATCTTCCCTAAAGTTGTTGTAAACAAACATTGTGTTTCATTGTATATAAGCCAAATATCGCTCTCTCCAAAAAATCAGTCCAAAAATCAGTCATTGTACCTCACAGATCACGGTAGTTGCTGACGCACCGCTGCCTCTACCTGTTGGTTTGTTTGTGTTATTGTGTGACTTAGATAACTAGGATTCACTGAAGTTGACCAAACTAACAGATTGAACCAGGTTAGACCATCAAGTCTCAAGTATTATATAAGGTAAAATGATTGTTTTTGCAAAAGCAATCTGGTTGAGCGAGAGAGTGATATTTGGCTTACAAAATGGCAAGCTAAAGCAGCGAAAATGTAAATATGGTGTACACTTAAACTGATGTGGATTTTTTTAGATGGGCCTTTTTTTGTGTGGCTACAATACTTTATGGTGCTGTCCCTGTCCACAGCAGTACATTGCTTAGCGTCTGTGCTGGTATTCCTCTGTGCTTCTCCAAACTGGGGGTGTATTGACTGCCATCTTCTATCACTACGTACCTCATACAACTCCACTTCAAATAATCCAAACTATCCCTTGAACCTTTTGAACTACAGCCCCAAAAAAAACAAAAAACAAAACAAACAAGCAAACTGTATATACTATATGACATATATATAACAGTAAACATAATACATTTCAGAAAAACACTAAAAATAATGAAGATTAAGAAGAAGTTAATAAGAGTAGATCATGATGTCATGATAGGTATGACAAGGATTTGATTGACAAAATAAGAAATTATGCAATAATGAGAAAAATTCATAAGTAGATTCAACTCCGGAAATGGCACCATCTGTCTAATCTAGGGAGAAACTAATAGAGCGCCTCCTCACTCTCTCCATTTAATGAGAAATGACTCTTCAGACACTAAAGTGGCCAAAATACAGACAGGCTTTTATCACAGTGATGTCCTGTATGATAACTCTCAGTAAGTGGAGAAACCTGTGAGCTCCAGACGTTGTCAGGGACCTTTAGAGACATATAATCAGGATAAGACAGTATGATTTCAGTATGCTGTTTCTAAGAGTGAATCTCAAGGCTGTAAACAAATCGATACCCAGAGGAATTCAGTTTCTCAATCATTTGAATAAAGGATGCCAGAGTACCCTCAATAAACAAACTGAAGTGCATAGCTCATTCTGATCCAAAATGGTACATGATATATTACATAAGAAGAAACACTGAAGAATTACTCAACAAGCCGATTTGTTTGATTTGATGTATTTTCCTGTGCACTAGGTTTCATTTTTAAACTGTGTAATTTTATTCAGAACTGTGTTTTCCTTACTTTCAAATATATATTTTAAAGACACTGATGTAGTGACAGATTGTAATTAATTTACTTGTCTATATGTCTATTTTCAGGAAATCCAGTGACTTTTCCTCGAGAGCCTGGGTGTGTTTGTGAAGTGGCTTCAGTTTCTTCCTGTTGGCCTCTCTGAAACTCTGGATCAATGACTAATCATCACATTTACCAACAATGAAACATATGTTGAACAAGTTATTTTATATCTAAACTACTGTTAAGTTGTATGTTGCCATTCACTTAAGTAACTATGGACAATATGCATTAAATTCTATAGTCAGGTAACACAGTTGGACTGCAAATTAAACATAAAAGGATTGTCTGTATTGATTAAATAAAGGAAATTTTCTACGCGCTTGTCCTACTGATTTGTTAACTTAATGGATCTGGACTCTGGCTGGTAACACCATAAAGCTCCAAAATGAAATTTTAAATGAAGGTAACACATAGAGCCTGCTCTTTTTAACTTCATTTTTATAGAAAGTCATAAAGGCTCAATTTTTCCTCAATCACCTTGGTACATTTCTATAACCAGCCTTGACATTTGCAAAACAGTGTAAATGCATTTCTCAAAACAATTCATACAAACAGCACCACACAGTGGATTAGCTGCAAAAGCCCACAACATGCTTAAAATTCTTAGTTTATCTCTCTAAAGTAAATATTTATGAACATGTCTGTGCCATCAGAATGACAAGTCCTTTGGTCATTGCTTGTAAACAAGATGGTCAAAAGGCAGAGTCATGTTGTCAACATGACCGCACACTCAGACTGAAGATGCACAAAGCATATAACAATTTTAACTATTCATTACTGTATGTGGGAGATAGATTGCAAGAGACTGGACAGGATTCACACCTTTATTGTTTACATACCATGTCACTGTGATGCAGAAGAGAAAAAAAAAAGATGACTGCTTTACAGCACTGCATAGCACAAAGAAAATAAATACAGAATCAGACGGGTAAACATAAGAAACATCTCATAAGCAGATGGTGGAATAACATCAGTCTGTCTGTACCTCTTGACGTTCCTCTTTGTCAGACCACAGATCCACACCACAATGGAAATTTGCCTGAGAGCCATTCATCAATTCAGGAAAACATTTGCAGAAAAATCCAATAGAAACGTATAGAAAATAATATGATTGACAACTGACAAATTGTAACATCTGGTTCCAACATTATGCATGTAATGACTTATGGACTGATGCCTATATATTTTGGGGAGTGAGACTATTCAACAGAGAACCAGTATAATGCATTTCGATCAACATGACAAAAGCAATTGATAATATAGGAAACAGCAGACAATTGTACATAATCATTTGCATGAATGTGCCAAAGCATTTGTGTGTTCAAAACATGTGTTCAAAGGGAGAAATTGCTCTAAGATATGCACAAGTGACTAGATGATGTGGATGTTGAACAGGTAGTTTTGAGAATTTTAATTTTGATCTGAAAAGTGTAGCAACTGAGAAAAACTGTACGTTTAAAAAAAAAAAGTTTTGTTTCATGACAGTTTGGCTATTTTTAAGTTCACGATACAGTAAACTGTTTCCTGTGACTTCTTTTAGACAATTTTAAACAATTCTGTATAAAACACCTTACTTTGGTGAGCTGGACTACCACAGTCTTTGTTGTGTGATTGATGGCTTCAAATATCTTGTGATCCTTTGATTCCTGGAGAGGCAGCAACAGTCTTGCAGTCTGCAGGAGAGAATAGGAGGAAGGGCAGAGAGAGTTCATTGCTCAAAATAACAATTTTCATATTTGGTCCACCGTGTCTATATATACTTGCATGATTTCTTATCATATACTTGGACGTGTTTTATGGTACAACTACTAACAGACAGAAGAGAGAAGACCATTGTTGGACATGCATGTGTTTATAACCCGTGGTGGGCGGTGCGCTATGGAGGAAATCCTGCCAAACATCAATTGGTTGATTTAAATCTGTGAACCGCTGTAACTCCGCCCTGATCTTCCGTTGGTGGTGCTCGATTTGTATTCGCAGGACGACAGGTTCCCTCGCTCTCTACGCTATTAGCAGGCGCAGTCCGCCTTTGCGGATCTTCCCAGAAAGCAAATCAAACAACTCTTCTGTGACGTCACTAAGCGTCGCGTCGGGATTGGCTGGTGAAATTTTGAACAAGTTAAACGGTTTCAGCGGGGAGGTTTGCAGTTACTGTCCCGGATCATTCGCTCTGTTAAGAGTTTACATATGAGATGTAAAAGAGAGTGGGACACCTTTATTTTTTAATATGCGATTGATTTAGCTTTTAAAATTAGCGGAGCAACGAGCATCGGATTCCTATTTTAGAAACGGATAACGAATAACAAAGGTAAGGCAAATTATTTTTCACGTTAAATACAGTATTAACGTTAACGTTAGCTAAATAAACGTTAGCTGACTAGCATAATCCTACGCCATTGAAATAAGAGCATTTAATCACAAAACGTTATCGACATCTCTGTTAAAGTAAATATCGTAACTTTAATAACAGTTATCACAGTCGGTAGCACTATTTATTTATTTGACTATTTGGTATCGCATGCTTGTCGATAGCATTTGAGCTAAGCTAACGTGTTTCCTGAGTAACGTTGGTTAATGCTGTTAACCCTTGTGTTTATGTAGGATTGATTTTAATGCATTCTGTTTTTTAGTGTTACATGGTGCGTCAGTGCTTCTGTGAGATGAAAACAACAAACGTTATGTTGTTGTCGATCACATTGTTATTAAATAGCCACTGTACATCCCATAGCAGCAATCCGTCCGCGAAAATTAAACGCACTGCGCATGCACTGATCACACTGGCTAAGACAATGACAGGAAAAGGAATCTGGCAATACAAGACTAAAAATAAAACATTAGTGGTTACTTTGTTGTTTGTGGTTATGGTAAGAGTTCTACACAGACAGCTGTCTCCCTTCACAAGGGGACATAACAAGTTATAAAAAGGTTTAAGGCAACATTTTACGCTGAATTGGCTGTGACTTGAAATTACACTTAAATTGTTTTTTAAAGTTGTTGTTTGTGATGTTCTAGCAGAGTTAATTTCGTGACACCTAACTGTTAAAGGGATGTGGCTTATACAAAGGGTCCATTTGTGTGTATGAGGTCAATTGACTGAATAGATCATAAGATGTTGCATTAACGTTATATCCAATATGTACAGTGTGGCTTTAATGATAGATACAACAAACATAATGTTTTGGTGATTCAGATTAAAAAACAAGTTTTTTTCCAGATTCATCCTGCTAGATGCCATTTTCTTTGGTCAGCAATGGCCACAGTAGTCAATGTTTTGTTTATGGAGTGCTGGAATCAAAGTTTTTCAGTTATTCATGGTATAATGATCTATCGATCTGGACTGATATGTAAATTATGTGATCCAGTATCATTTATGCAAAGTGAAACCATTGATCCTTATCGTCATCTTTAAAATATGTCCTTTTTTTCATGGCACAGCTATGTCTATGAAATAAGTTTTACACTTTTGTAAAATGTGCTGCTTGTTAAGCATGTTTCATGAGTTTTGTGGAGTCAAGTTAAACTTTACTACCTTTAGCCAGTTACAATGGTTTGTAATTATTTATGTGTTGTTTTTATCCTTATAACTAAAAGTAGAAAAAAGGGCTGGCAGCTTATTGTGTAATTGATTGTGTTAAATGAGTATAAGATATTGTCTTGTATCGATATGTGACATGATTTACACGCCTGTTAGTTATTGGTGCAGATTGCTGGTCAGCAGTTTTTTTCTTTCCATCTTAAGTCTCTTCCAGCTTGGCCTGATTTTTAACAGTGCAATCTTTCCCTCAGGTCGCCAAGATGAACTCCGTACGGTCATCTGTGCAATCTCTCATGCAAATGTTTGATGCCAAAGCACAAGAATTCATCGGTGACATTGATAATGTGCACATGGTTTGGCTTGAGGAGATCCAACAAGAAGCCAACCGCATGTTCTCAAGGTAAACTTAAAGAAGTGTCATAAACACAGATTGCATTTTAGGTCTCTAGTTCCTTTCACAAATTTTCTGTTGCCCTTGTCTGGAATTGTCTGCTGCATACTAATGATTTTTTATACTTCAGGGATTTTAACACAGAGCCAGAATTGATGCCAAAAACACCATCACAGAAAAAGAATAGTCGCAGGAAGCGTGTGTCTGTGGGACGTCAGGAAGAAAATCAAGCCAGGCGAAGGTTTGTTGCCTTCATGACTGATTTAGTAAAGTCTGAATTTTCTAATTTCTTCAACCCTGAGCAATTTAAACATGTTGTGCATTTTGTAAATCTAAGTAAAATTTTCTTTCCTTGTCAGATTTTCAAAGGGAAAGCGCAGCAACCTTCATGGGTCCCCCGTCCAATCACTGAACTTCATCACTGAAGAGGAGGCCATTCCAGAGGCCTCTGCTTCTGAAGCCAACACCACCACACAGCCTAAACGCACAACCCGGAAAAACAAACAAACCAAGGCTGAGGTGTCAGAGGATGTGAGCCAGTTACCTCAGGGCAGCTGTGAAACTGAGGTGGTGGAGAACAAGAAGCCAGAGCTGGTGGAGGAGCAAGAGATGGACAAAAATAACATGGTGGACAATGCAGAAGTCAAGCCGCACGATACATGTAGCACTGCCCAGTCACCACCCAAGATACCCTCACCTAAGGTTGTTGTCAGCATCTCTTCAGCGGACCGCATGTCTGCTGAGCTTGCTCAAAAACCAGAGCCTTCTCCTGGTCGAACAGCTGCTAAGATCGCAATAGCTGGTGCTGCTCAAGGGTCACGGCGGAGCTCTGTGCGGTGCTCCCTCAAGCTACGTCACTCGCTGGCTGGTCTGCGGCACAGCATGACACAGGAGTCTGTTCGCCGTGCCTCACGCCGCTCCATGCTTAAGAGGAAGGCTGCACGCAGAACTAACAACGTTGATGGTGAGAAATGAAACCTTTTTATTTGTAATTACATAAAATGCAAAATATTACAAAATTCTTATGAACTTTGGTACTCATTAAACTGTATATTATATTTGGCTGTTTTTTTCTGATTGTAGAAGACTCTTGCGTGGACTCTGCAGAGGAAGAGGAGAAAGAGAAGTGAGTAATGACTAAAAATGTTTTTTGTATAGATGAAAATGTTAATGTCCTAATGGAAAAGAGAAATGTAATATTTGGATCTAGAATTTAGATTTGTGTACAGAAGTTACATGTAGCCACATGTGACTGGACATGAATTTAGGGTTCTTTATTTTAAAGTCTGTGTAAAGGCAAAGGAGTGTTTCTTCTAAACACATAAAACATGTTGGAACATAGTTGCTGAAAATATGTGAAAACGCTGAGAACTATGGAGTACTGAGCTGTGGAGTTAGACCATTAAACTGTTGTTCAGGATTTTTTGGGGCGGACCTGAAACATGGCTCAGTGACGTGCCAGAGCCAAGGCCCCCAGTATTATACAAGACCCACAAACCAACACACAAATGACACTGCCATCCCTTCCCTAATGATCAGTTATGAACTTACCTCAGTGACTCAGTCCAAATCAGTCCAGCTCATTTCAGTTCCAACAACCCAACACAGAAAGAAAAAAATAGGATGCTGTCAGTGTCCTCAGGCTCAAACATGTCTGGACATGTTCAGTGGATCTGCTAGGTCCTTTTCAGGTAGTCTTATTGTTTCATACTGAAGCAGTGGCGCGGACACACCCCCAATGTTTCAGAGCAGAGAATACTGCTAAGTTTTTGCATGATGTTGAGACTTGATTTTATATACTTAACAATGTTTTTTTTTTGTTGTTTGTTTTATTTTATCGTTCAAATTTGGTTTGGTGGTTAATTACACATGTTTCTGTGGTGTGACAAACTCAGAACACACATGTATTGTTTCTGTACAGTCTCCTTAAGTGTTTTTCACCCATATTAATGTATCCACTGCTATAGTTTGCCAGAAGCTGCAACTGCTGACACAGAAGATGATGCTTCAGTTAAAGAAACCATCGCAACTCCAGAAGTATGAACACGTCTTTGTCTATTAAAAGTGACAAGCTGAAATTAGAATTTATTGTTGGGTTAGTGATCAGCTGATGTTTTTGTTTCCATTGTGTCTATCAAATAAATGCAGATCCAGCGTGTGCATCCATCTGTTGGACGTGTTACTCGATCTGTGGCTGCAAACTCTCCCACACTGGCGCCCCCATCACTGTATACCACTGAGCAAAAAATGAGCACTCCCAGCAGGAAAACAGGTATAGGATCTCTCCATTTTATTTGTTAGTTCTTGCTTAGATTAGATTTTAGTTACTATTTTTTGTTGACCGTAAACTGTTTTGTGCCAAAATGCCACTTATACGTGCTAAATACATGTTTGTGCTTGTGTTTCAGTTGCGAAGCAACAGACTTCACAGTCAGCTCGGAGGTGAGTGCTTTCTGTGTGTGTTGACCTGAATGACAGATGGGAGGTTACTGAACATTTTGATGCCTGCTATGAAATCAAAGGACATATTAAACTTGTTAAGACTGTTCATTAAACTCTGTTTTGTGTCTTTAAAAAATGTTATTTCTGTGTCTTTAGGTCGCGCCAGAGCACGAAACGCAAAGCACCAGATACTGTTGAGGAAAGTCCTACAAAGAGGTTCTCCTCTCCAAAGAAAAGTAAAAGTGTAAGACACGGAAATCTTTAAGAAAAGTTTTAAGAAATGGAAAATACGGGCATGTATGAATAAAAAATAATGAATGGATTTTAAAATAAATTTATTCTTCTTTGTTATGAATAGGCAATCAAACCCCACATGAAATCTTTCCTCCACACCGTGCAGAAGAATCAGATGCTGATGATGACTCCAAATACCCTCGGCCGGACCGGGGTTATCAAGTCTTTCATAAAACACACTACTCCTCTGAGGATTGACTCTAAGGTAAGTTATACATGTCCACTTCATGGAAAACAACATCATCGTCGTGCTGTGAAATGAAATGTTCACACTGTAGGCTGAAGTGGACAAAACACTGTAGAGTACCACAAAGAAAGGGTCTTTTATTTTTGGGGCTTTTGCCTTTATTTTGACAGAGAGAGGAGATGTGATGCTGTAAATGGGCTGCTGGTGGCCGCTGCAGAGGGCTGATAGCCTCAGTATATGGAGTGCATGCTCTACCAACTGAGCTAAAGAAGTGCCCTGAAAGGGTCTGATTTTAATCTGCTTCATTTTAGCTGATACAGCCGTTAAAAAATGGATTGGCACAAGACATCTGTACTTAGGAACTAAACTCCACTAGTCCAGAACAGACATATTGCAGTGAATTGAAAGTAAACAGTGTTGTAACTATCTGCACAACTCTCCATGAGAATTATTGCTGTTGTGTACATGAGAGTGAAGAATGCATGTCTTTAAATTTTAAAAAGTGTTGTTGCTCACATTTTTGTTGAGCTATCAATATTATGTGGTCCTCTTATTTAGATGTTTTTTTTCTCCTCTCTCCAGTTGAGCACTGGTATAGTGGTAAGTGTGATACTGAAGCACTGTATGTTTGTGGGCATTTGGTGGTGTCTAATATCCCATTGTGCATCATGATTGAATGTCTTATTATTTACCACACATCTTAGACAAGTCCTTTTCATACTTCCAGTTCACAGATTACTGATATGGTGGCTGATATATTTTTGAGCTAGAATAAAAATAGACTTTTTCTTTGTGCATTGTGCACCAAAATGACATTGGAAAGGTACCTCAGGCGGCCATTTTCTTGAACAAATAATTTCATTCTAGATTATTATATATATATAATTTCATTTAACATGTTAAAAATGTAACAAATACATAGGCCAAACAATTGTAGAATGGTAATGAGAAAAGAATAAATGCATATTAATTGCTAAATAAGCATCAGTACTGTGCACTATCAGTCAACTGCTGAAAATGTTAATGCTGTCAGTTAATTAGGGGCAGGCTGGAAAACAAGAAGCAGCTTCTCAGTATTTACACTCGCTTTGGAGCTCCACTTGTTCTCATAAATGTTGTTTTCTGTATTGTATGTTCTACAAAAAGTTTTCATATTGGTGCATATCTGTAAACATACACCGATACCAATATATTCTCAATAGTCCGATACTGGGCTGACCAACATATCTGCTGACGGATATATCAGTCAGGCTCTAATGTTGTTTAAGGCAGATACAGACATGCATCTAAATGACCAAAATCTTATCAACATAATTGAGCCCTGCAGTTTTACAGGGTCAGCTGGTGAAAGGGGCTACTGTGTTTCAACACTCCAAACTGCACTTGGTAGTTGATGGTGTTTTTCATCCCACAGTTCACTAATGCTCATCCTTTGCAATCCCTTAATCTAACAATCCTTCAAACCACCTAAAATGGCTGTGGTAACCTAACCTCACTGTTTGTTGCCTTTGAAACATAGCTTGATCAGATATAGAAACTGAAGTAAAAATCCATCTTAACCAGAAGCCATGTCACTATTTAGATTGTGCATAAAACTAGTCTGTGTGTGTCAGTGGATAAAAATCTACTGGTTGAGGAGATCACAAAAGAGTTTTTGTTGTTTCTCTTTGGATTCTGGGTTGTTTAAGAGCAACTTGTTCTTGTAATCAAATGGCATTCAGCTACTCTTGCTGTTAATAGTGATCTAGGTGATGATTTCTCGCTTTGTGTCTGTTGTTGGATAAATTATTTAGACATTAGATACTGTAGACATGACAGGAGCCAGGTTTTGCCAGGTGATGTGGGATATTTGAGGAGAGACCAGATCTATTGTATTACTTTTCATCTTTGAGAGGTGTAGCCTGAAAACTGGCTGTAAGTTTGTAGTTTTGTTGTAATGTCAGTCTCTACACTCACACAGTCTGGTGAAATTATCCACATCTGCAGTTCAGCAGTGTGAGAACAAACTTGATGGAAATACCAAAGTCTGTCGGGGTGGATTTTTGCTTCATCTGTCTGAATATGGTGATCTGTTTCCATGTGAATGCACTCCACCTGCTACTCTGGGCGCTTTTGACTTTTGCCACCTATTGTAGTGTGTTAGACTTGGCTGATAAATGACACCATAAGTTTCCTAAATCCTTCATTTCTTTTTTTCTTTTCTCAGACAAAAGAGCGTGTCAAACTGGAAGCACTTAAAAAGAAGCAGGAGCAAGAGGAGGAAAGAATGAAGAAAATGGAGGAGGAGAAGAAAAAGAAACAGGAGGAACTTAAAAGGTTAACACACAACCTCTTTACACTCTCCAACTGGACAGTTTAGTAATTTATTTTTTCTTTCATTTCTAACTTTTAAACTTTGTGTTCCAGGAAGAGGGATGAGAGGCTAAGAAGAGTGTTTGAAGCCAAAGTAAAAGAAGAGCAGAAGGAGGAAGAAAAGAAAAAGAAGATTGAGCAAAAAATGGCTCAGATTGACGAGAAAAATGATAAGGTATGCAACACACTCTGAATCTGAATGTTCACTTCAAAACAGATCCACCCCTTTTTGTCTTATCTTCGACGTTGTGCTTCTTCCTGCAGCGTCATGCAGAGGAGAAGGCCAAGAAGAAGGTGGCCATGAAACGCCAGGAGGAGCTGGAGCTGAAGAAGAAGCTGGAGGAAGAGGCTAAAAGAAGGAAGATTCAACAACAAGTAAGATGATGCTCTTTTATTTTATGTAGTCATTTCTGTTGCTGTGCTTAGTTTGTGGCTTTCATTACAATTGTCAATTCTCTGCAACTGCAAAGAACTGTTCTGCTGATTACAGACTCTTCCAGAGAACTCTCCATTTGTTCATTGTGCACAATAACACATTTCCTCAAAGATTTAGAGCCTTAAACTTTTAACAAGTGCAGCAAAGTTTTTTCCAAAAGGGTTTCCATGTTTGATGTAACCCAACCGACAAGTCATTGCTACACATATTTTTTTCAATAATTCTGTATTTATCTGTGCTTGACAAACCGATTCAAAGGAGCTCTATCTCCAACATCCTAATTTGTCATCTGTTGTCATGTAGCAGAAAGGTTTTTAGTGGTTCAAGTACATATTACTATCAGGCTTTTCTTACATTGTTTGGTTTTAAACTTAAGGAGGAAGAGAAGCGGCAGCAGGAGTTGCTGGCCAAGAAGAAGGCCGAGGAGGACGTGGAGCGAGCTCGTAAGCTGGCTGAAGCTCGCAGAGCGCTGGAGCTGAAGAGAGAGCAGGAACGTGAGCGGGAGAGAGAGCTGGAGAGAGAACGACTAGCTGCTGCTGAAAGGTCAATAATAATTACTTTATAAACTAAGCAGAATAATTATCTTTTGTTCATTGTACAAATGTGTATTAAATTGGTGAAGACGATGAGAAAATGTTAGTTTACTGACTTGTGCTGTTTTTCAGGCTGCGAGTGGAAAAAGAAAAAGCTCTCGCTCTGCAGCGGGAACTGGAGAGAGCAGCAAGAGAGAAAGAGAGGAGAGAGCTGGAAGAGAAGAGAAAGGCTCTCGAGGAAAAAAGAAAACTGGTAAGAAATCAAAATGACATGATGAAATTTATAGCTGGTTAGAACACTGTGTAGCATACACACAGCAGGATGAAACAATTACTCAAAATTGGGCTGTCAGCCACCAATGAACCGGCAGGTCTCCTAGAAGAAGTGTGACATATTTAGATGATACAAAATATGATGCTGAGACTGTAGCTGTTGTGGATGATAAAGAGCTTTAAAAAGAAGAAACGACGGCAAAAAAGACTTAATTTAGGCTGTCCGCAGGTCATAAAAAGTTTTAAAGCACTGCATTCAGTTTCTTCCAAAATGCCCTAAGAAGGTATTAAAAATGCTTAAATTTAAATGGCGAAAGTCTGATATGTCCTCTTAAGCAGTAATGTTAGTTATAAAAATGTTTTTGTACCTGATTGAGGGCTCTTGAATGACGTTGCACACCTATAAAGTGACTATAAATTGTGCTGGACGCTGTTCAGCCTCTCTTTTTTGGTGGAGTCTTGAGTCAGCAGCACCATGAGACCTGCAGCAAACACCGTCCCTAGTGCTGATACAGTACCTAGGATACTCCCTGTCTAATAATGGGAAAGTGCTGCTTTTAGCAAAAACGTAAATTGTTCATCGGTTAATATGGTATTAAAAATATGTTTAATTCAACTTGGTGAATCCTACAGCAACCCTGTGAAATGATCAGAGGTTTTACAGTTTAAGGAAATTAGTTTGAATAAATTTCCCATTGACCTCTATTTAACTATGTCACCATGTCCATGTTTAACTCCATGAAACAACTCTGTGGATAAGTACTGCTCTCTTATAAAGTTAATGCATTAAGATTTCTTTCTGGTCATTAATGTGCTTTATCTCTCACCAGGAGGAGCAGCAGAGATTAGCTGCAAAGGAGAGGGAAGCTGCTGTCAAACAGGCTGCTCAGAAACAGGTAAACCAGCAGGGGGAAATTATACTTGGTTTAGGTACACTTGCTAGTTGAATATGAAGAAAAGGTTTTGTTTTTTTAGCTATTATTCACAGGCGCTGCTCTTGAACACTTAAAAATAGTCCTTCTAAAAATGTTTTCTGTGGATAATTTCTGTGGATAGACTCTTTAGAGTGCACAATAGTGTAACAGCTGACTTTGTGGAACTGAATGTATCTCTCTACCTCCCCAAGGCTGCTCCTGCCCTGAATGTGACTATAGACATGGAGGTAAGAATCTCATCAACATTGTCACACTGAAAATCTTTTTGTAATTTATCAGTCAGACTGCACAGCACACCTTTGAGCAGTGGTGAAAGACATGTTTACCATTTGCTTCTTATTCTTTGCAGCGTTCTGTAATGAACACACCTGTAGGAAAAGGTGGTGGCCTCAATGTGACGGTGGATATTGAAGTAAATTTAAATAACGCTTTTTGGCATATTTAACCAATTTTTATCTAACATGTAGAAATAATTTCTCGTCAAAATAAAGCCTTATAATGAGTTTTATTGTTCTCCACAGCAATCACCGCAATCTTATGCACTCACTCCAAAGGGTGGAAACAAACCTTTGTTGTCCAAGAGTGCTGAAGATTATGGGATGGACCAAAACAGTGACGACTCTACTGATGACGAGTCTGCACCAAGGAAACCTATTCCATCCTGGGCCGAGGGTAAGCATGATGTCATATTGTTATCTTTTATTATGGTGACATTCAGTCTTCAGTATATTTGAACTGTTTCAATATTACTGTTTGAATGAATCCAACTCAGTAATTTGTTTTTTTGTATAGGACAAGGTTAAAATTGACTGTTTGCTAAACCCCATCCCGAACTGCGATTGTCCAGTCATAGCTTAGCAACCAGAAACTAGCGACAGCAGGTGTGCAGATGTTTGGATTTCTCAACATGCAGAAGTGATGTACATGTGACAGTAGTAAGAGCGATTTATTTTAGCCTGTCTGCAACCAAAACCACAGGAACAAAAGTGTGATTAGTAAGGCTTAAAGATCTTGTTTTTTGCTCTAACCTGAGCTACAATTATATGTGTCCAGCTTTTTGTTTTTAAATAGAAGCCCTAGTTCCGACTCGCACGTTCACTGTGTAGTATAGTACCGTTGTCTTGAAGCTGGTCCTGGCTGCCATCAGAGATATGGCTCCGTCCTGCTCTTTTTTGGATTTGGGGAATATTAAAGTTCAGCAACCCCTGCCAGTGTTAAAACAGCATCATGTTTGGCCAACACACTGTTACTCTTCATCCTGAAATACTTCTCTATTGTAACGTTAACAGTGAAAACACTGTTTAAAGTACAATCAGGTGCGTTAGCTAAACTTGTTGATCCTATATACAAACTAGCTCTACACTACAATACAAGAACAACGCTTCTTTATTTCCACATCCTCTTGATGGATTATTAATCGGTGAGAATGCTGAGTTTTTGTTGGGGACATGTAGCTTTCTTTAGCTCTGTCATTTTAGCAGGATATCATGTATGTAGCCATCAAACATTCAAGGGTCATGAAAAGATTCAAGTTTTAAACTGAATTGGCTTTAATAGTTAACATGAACAGTAACATTAACAGCTATTAACATTAATAGTCAACTGAGAACAGGTTTTCAATTAACTTGTGGAGCAAGCTTAAACATAATAAATTCAGGTTTTAGCTGGTTATGTAGGTTATATAGAGGCATCGGTATAAAATTCAGGCTCTTTCATAAGCAAACAAGCATCAACAAGAAATGGCGATTTCTAAATAGATTCTCTTTGAAATCACATGAAGCAGTGTACAGCATGCAGACCAAAGGAGCCTATGTTTACATTTTCCCTGGCAAAAGTACAATGAGTAGTACAGTAATGAGTTAAAAAGAAGCAGGAAGAGATTTTTCTTTAGGGATTTATTATTGATATTACATTTTGTGATTATGATGGCAGAAGGACTATTGTTGTTGTGTGCAGTGTTCACCAAAGTCAACGTTATATCAAAGTTCCTTGCAGAAGCATTTTTTACCGAGCTAGTTGATAGCTAGCTGATAAAATCTGACACCAACAGTTGGTGAAAACAGAAAACTTAGTGACCATAACAATAGTAAATAAGGGGAGCAGGGTTTAGTGAACAGTCAGTCGTAATATTGTAACTTCATCCCATATATGTCTGCCTGTTTGGTGTATGCACAGTATCTCAGTATGATTCCTCATGTTGTGTGTGGTCTTAAATGAAGACTTTGTGTTTAATTGTATCCCTCTCCCAGGTCACAATCTGCAGAAGATCATTCAGAAGCAGTACTTCAAGCCTCCTGATTTATATTCTTTCTTTGGAAAAATTGAACCACTCAAACTGGAGAACATCTTTTACAAGAGCAAGCCTCGCTATTTTAAGCGCACCAGCTCTGCTGTGTGGCACTCGCCACCAGGTGGATCCAAGTAAAGCCTGTACACTGATACAGATATACATTACTGTATAAATTTTATTTTTGTTTTAAAGTCTGTTTCCAATAAAGTAACGTGTCTTTTCTTGATGTTTTTCCCCCAATATTAAATTTGTTTATGGTTTTAGGCATCCTTTTAGGAATATTGTTACTAGTTTGTAAAATATCATGGTTTTAAGTGATACATAAGTGATGGAATTGATGCTTCACGCTTGTATTTGAAATGGGTATGTTTTCTAACCCAGTGGGATGTGAAAGTTTTTGTTAAATGATCAGTAAATAACTCATTTGTATAAATGTGTGTACTGACTGTAAATGATAGTAGAATTCCCATGTTTGGGATTTATTCAAGTGGATTAAAATGGTTGATTTTTGCCAGAATATTGTATAGGTTGCAACCTTTGATTGGATTTGGTAAAATGTGACGTCTAAGAAAAATGAATGCTTGTCATAGCCTGAAGTCACTCAGCAACAACTCAGGCCTGCAGGGACAATGTCTGTGGCTTTTAAAGGCCCTGTACACTTTTGTTTTCAGTTATGTTGGCAGATTTGACCTGTGCTCAGGTTTAGGTTGGTGGAGCTTTGATGAGAATTATGTTACTGGATGACACTAATGAGTCCAAACAACGTCAGCTGTGTGGATGTAACATAGGTGTGTATGGCCTTTAAAAATACCTAGCTCAAATTAATTTATTCTTGTTGATCACGTCTTCATATCCCAGTAGGGCTTTTTCATGGCAGACATTTGGACATGCCATTTCAAGAAAACATACAGAGCTAATATTAATGACAGTCCCATTTAGCTATATCAGCAAGCCATGACAGAGAGGCAGCATGCACTAATCCCTTGATCTGTAACACCTAAGTGGAATGTGGCCATTTATATTATTTATACCTGTGCTTTTCCTGCTGTGGCACATCAAACTGCTTTAAGATGATCCTAAGTCACCCAGCAGTCTGTAGCCAGCAACTGGTAATTTACGAGCATGAAAGCCAAGTGGAAATTTGAAATTCTACAAATGTCACTGATGAACTATATGAATATTATCACAGTGGTGCGAAATACGGGGGGCAATATTTG
>JAJHUR010091431.1:18643-31613 GCA_027495735.1 Lutjanus campechanus
GATGGGGGGGGGGGGAGGGGGGGGAGATTGTGGGGGGGGGGGGGGGGGGGGGGGGTCTCTTGAAAAATATTTTTTAAATTATGTATTTTACCATGAAAATGTCTAGTGTTCAATATCAAAATTCAAAAATACGAATACAGAAACATATTGCGGAGTTTCTTCTTATACCGCCATTGAACACTGGGTTATTTCTGGTGTGGGTGCTGCTGCTGCAAATGGTCCAGAATCAAATGCTGTGTAGTTTAGAAAACAACCTGAAAAGCAGTGGATTTTTTTTCTGCTCGTATATCATGGTTATTTCATTTAACAAATACAGACTCAAATCTTGTATATTGTTTATTGAATCTGTGTAAGACTTAAGCATAACACTGGGGCGCTGGGCGGAGGAACCCCTGATTGCCTCAGAATATTTTGCACTCTGACTGTCATAGTAAACAACGCACTGAGCACGTGGCTGTTTAACAAGGTTAATTTTATATCTATCCCACCCCTTCAGCCGGTCGTGTCCAAGTGGAATCCTAGATATGCGGAACTCTCGCGAGATTTTCACATAATATTTTATTAATTGTACAACGTTGTGTAAAGAAATTATTGTTTATGATGTGGCAACGCTTTTAAAGCTCTGCTTGAGTTTAAGGGCACAAATCACGCGGTCAGGCGCACGGAAAGATCATGGTTTGGGTTAAAGTTACCACTCTCGCGAGATCTGTCGCAAGTCTGGGGTTCCCTTCTAGATCCGACTGCTTTAACGACTGGCAGACAGTGCGCATTTGCTGTTACAGCAAGTAACGTAAGCCAGTCCGCCAACTTGAGTCGTTGGGAATTTAACGTCGTGAATACTGGTCTGCTGCACAACTAATTACTTTTAAGAAAGGCCCGAAATCGACAAATCAGGTACGTTTAGTTACATAACAGCTTGATGCTCATGCTCGTAGCTAGCTTGTAAACTGTCACCTGCCGTGTTTGAAGTGTCTGAGGTGAACTGATGCAGATCTGGTTGCTAGCAGTGCTTAGCAACGTTATGGGTCGTTGGTAACGTAAGTTAACTTGTTAGCCAGGCGACTACCTGCAAGGCTCCTTCAAGTAAGTCATTAATATCACCAATCAATGCCACTGTCCCCTTTCATTTTATATTTTGTCACCATGTTAGCAAGCTTTGTTATCATTTATCTTTTATTATCCAACGTTTCTTTTTATAAGCATGTATGCTAACTAGCTAAACACTGATCATCTGTGTCTAAATCATAGTCTAAACCACAGTCGCAGCTATCTGGCGCTAGTTTGAGAAATTAACGTAGCTTGGTTGAAACCCAGTTACTTCATGCCATTAACCATGCCTTTGTAGCCATTAGTAACTAGCTGTGCAAATGGGAGACAAAAGTTAAGGGTGTTTACTACCAGTGGCTTTGACTAATAGCTTCTCACTTAAAAACATGTTTTTTTTTGTTTGAAGTTGTCATTGTGAAGGTCACATTGTCTGGATCGATATGAATGCGGTTATGTCTTGAAAAGGGTCAGTGCACCCAAATCAGGATAATCCACAGACCTCGGAGTAAGTTTGTACTGGGGCAATTTGTTTAGCGGTTGTTTAGAGCCGATTAATATTTAGTCCAAAACAAATTTCCCAGTGGGCCAATAAGGTACACTTTAACTTATCTTACCATTCCTTAGTTGATTCGTTATCAGCTCCTAAATTAATTTCTAACTATTCTGATAATCTATTAATCGGGTTGAGCAATTTTTCACAAGAAAAAAGTCCAAATGACTCCAGCTTCTTAAATGTTAATATTAGTTTCTTTACTCCTCTATGGCAATAAACTGAAGATCTTTTGGTTGTGGATAAAACAAGACATTTGAGGGCAGCACCTTTGGCTTTGGGAAAAACTGATTGAAATAATTATCTGACTTTTTATAGACCAAACAACTCATCATTTAATCTAGAAAATAATTGTCAGATTAATCCACAACGAATGAATGAAAATACTTGTTAGTTGCAACCCTAAATTTGTTTGTTTGAAGGAGAAGAGAAGTTATTCCATGTAATTGAAATAGTTAAATGTTATTTTTAAATTCTATTTACCTCCATTGTACCTGGGTCAAGGCAGAAATCTCAACGGCATGAATGGATGAATACAACTAGAGGGGGAATTGTATTTTTGTTATTTATGTGAGCCGACCCTTTGAGTGATGGATAACAGTTTAATTCATTGGTCTGCATGTTTTGCATAAAGGTGCTGTCTTTTGGAAATCCATGCATTCAGTTAAGCAGGAGTCTCAATGATAAGTTGATATTTGGTGAGAAGAATAGAATATAATGAGCATCTTCCAGACACTGACAGATAAAATGCTGAATTTCACCAGCCACCAATAGTAATTATTGTGTCTGAAATCTAACATATCTTACCAGTATTTGGCTGGTGGTAATTTCCCGCACTAGCAGGTGATGTTGGCAGGGATAGTGGAGGGTAAGGTATCATCAGCCAGTGTCAGCTGTGGTCTCAAGTGGATATGCCTTTGCTGGTGGCCAGGCACATAATCATGGGGTTGATGCAACACAAACTGCATCAGTTCAAGTAACCGTATTATTAGGTCTGTAAGGTTTTTTTTTCCTATTATAGGCTACTTGCATAATGTGTCATTCTGATAATAAATAGCCTTACATGTGACCTGCAGGACAATATCATGGAAATTTATCTTTATTCTTTATTATAATTTACACAGAAATGAGTTCACAAATCAGACAAAACTTCCACCAGGACTGTGAGGCTGCCATCAACAGACAGATAAACCTGGAGCTCTATGCCTCTTATGTTTACCTCTCTATGGTAAGGAAATGTATTGTAGTCTGCATCTTTTCAGTGCGTGTAGCTCAGTGCTGTTTGCATCTTTTGAGCTCAAAGACAAAAAGGGTTTCACTTCTTTATTTGTGTTGTTTTTTTAGGCATACTATTTTGAAAGGGATGATAAAGCCCTACCAAATTTTGCAAAGTTCTTTAACGCTCAATCCAAAGAGGAACGAGAGCATGCAGAGAAGCTGATAAGTCTGCAGAACAAGCGGGGAGGCAGAATCTTTCTGCAGGACATCAGGGTATGTATAATTTTAATACTCAATTAATAAAGTTGCAGTGTGTAACAATATAATTTTGGGTAATTAATATGACCAATACCTGTTTTCTGTGGAGATTCACAAAATAAATATTCTTCCAGAAAGACCTTTTGATGATGCTTTTTAAGTTTGCCAGTTGGGCTGCAACTACCAATTCATAGTGCAATTGTTAATTCATTTGTGTGTTATTTTTCTAAAATAAGTATAATGTCTTTTTGTATGTATGAATGGTCATGAATTATTTATGTGTGTCATAGAAACCTGATAGAGATGAGTGGGGGAGCGGCCTTGAGGCTTTGGAGTGTTCCCTGCAGCTGGAGAAAAGTGTAAACCAATCCCTGCTCGATCTGCAGAAAATGGCGACTGAACACAATGACCCACATGTAAGCAACAGACTGCAGGCTGAAGTACACAGCATTCAGCTGCATCATGCTTCGGCTCCATCATGGCTACTGTTATATCTCCTCCCGATCTGTGATCACTTACACTGTTTTTAATGTAGTCGAATTCACAAGTTGCTCTTATTAACTTTTTTGCTGTTGTTGTTTTGGTTGTCAGACAACTGAATGATTATGAAATTTTATTTATGTGTTGTTCAGCAGGCATCACCAAGCTGCTGAACTACAGATAAATTAAGATAAGACAAGAAAAGATAGAACTTTATTAATCCCAAAAGAGATTGAGATTGTCAGAGATTGCTCCAAAATTGCAGTAACATAAGATCAACAAGTATTAAATATGAAGTGAAATATAAAATATTAAATGTATAAGATATAAATGCAAATAACAGTGCCTATCTAGTGATCAAAGTAAATGAAAATGCAGCTTAATGAGAACAGCCGTCCTGTGAGATTGACTATACTGACAAGTGAAATGTGTGATCACAGAGAAAGTCAGAAACAACACAAGGTTGTCATATTTAAGTGTAGCTAAAACACATGCTACATTTCAAGCTGGGATAGGCAGCACTTTTTGGCATCAATGGGCAAAAGTCCCATAATCCTCAAGAATGATGTAATTCAAGTGGTCTGAGAGAAAACAAGACTTCTGCTCCTCCTCTTGATTCTGTTTTCAGACTTAAGAAAATCTAGCCTGTGTTGAGAGATTTTGACCAATCACAGGTTGGTGAGATTGATAATGGTTAATGGATAATGGAGTCTTATTCTCAAAATGTCAGTATTTAACGACCTGGAAATGAGACTCAACAATGAGCAATCTTTCTCCAGAATCACTGACTGTGCCTTTTAAATGAGTTGCAAACTGCACATGAAAAAATGTTTAAAAATAACTCTAGACTATATTATAAACTTGGCTGCTAAAAAATGTTTCCAACAGACACTGAACAGTGACTGAGTCGGAGTGCAGCCAAATGCTGTGCACGTTCAGCATAGGAGAAAAAAAAAAAAAGACTTTTGGAGGATCTGACAGTCTAATAAGAGTAACATTCTGTCCTTTTTATCTACAGATGTGTGACTTCATAGAAACACATTATCTGGATGAGCAGGTCAGATCTATCAAGCAGCTCGCTGACTGGATTTCCAACTTGCGTCGCATGGGAGCCCCTCAGAATGGCATGGCTGAGTACCTGTTTGACAAACACACCATGGCTGAGGAAGCCAGTTCAGCTACACTGTGACGGCGATTGATCATCCTGCTCACCGCTGCATGCTGGCCCACCTCTGTCCCACACATTTACTGCATGTAACACACATATCGCTGCTTTATTTATGTTTGTTAGCAGACAATCAACTGCAACGATTGCAAAAGCCATAGATAGCTCTCTAAGCAGGACCTCTGCAGACCTCACTTCATGTTACATTACAGATTACAACTATCTGAGAGATGTTTTGTAGAAATAGACTGAGCAAACCTTTAATTCATGGTTAGTACTTCTTGATATTTTGCTGATGTTTCAATGTTCCAAATGATGGAGGCTAAAACACTACATTTTAATGTCTGAGTTGAAATTTAAAATACTTTTTTTTTCTTCAAATATTTGCTTTTCTTTGAGCAATAAGTGTACTGGACCTGGACTTTGCTAATCAAATATTTAAAGACTTTTATAATAAAAAATTACAGTGACATGGAAATTAATGATTCAATTTGTAATACTCTTATATATGGATTTGCAAAATACTTTCAGATTTTTCTGAGCGTTACATTGCATTTCACATCTTTCAAATACAGTATGATCCTTTGTCTTCTGATTGAGCATCTTTATTTTTTTCCATTCTAAAATTCTCATGTTTTTCTACACTATATGGTTCCTGCAAAGATTGTGTCACTGAGGCTATTTAAAGAGACAAAAGTCCTCAAACCTGAACATTCAGTTTGGCCCTCATTTTAGTACCTGTCCATGTCCATACTGTTGCTAATTCTTTGCATTGAACCTACTTAGTTTTACATCTTGAAAAAACAAAGTATTTGAATTAATCTGCACATGAAATATAACTTTAAAGAGCAAGCCAAGTGACAAATGAACTGAAGATACATTAATCCTAAGGGAAAAAATAGCTGTGGGGTGTGTACATCCAAAAGGCTTTTACAGGTGCTGGATCAAAAAGAAACAAACTGAAGGCAAAAATCAGACAAAGGATGTGCACACTGCATTGATAGCTCCCACACTGAAAAAGAAAGCTGGGAGCTATCAAAGCTGTGTGCATTGTCTGATTTTAAACACATTAATCCCTCATTTATCTACAGTCTGTGGTCAAGAAACAATGTTTGTTGTCATTATTTTTTCATTAAAATTTCATCAACAAATACTGGTGACATTTTTGTTGAAAAAATTAACACTGTCCATTTTCTTATTATTTCTTATTAATCTATATTTTCTAAAAACATCTGACTATTATCTACTGAGGTTATAATTACAACACACTTAACACCATATATTTACTGAGTATTTTCTGCATCAGCTTTGTGTTGCATCACTCATGTATTTATGGGTTAACGGTATCTGGTTGCTGTGTAAGCTGACTGTACAGTAGCTGCTATAAATTAAATTTAATGTTACCTGAACATACTCGTGTGGATAAGCAGGTCAAACCCATGAAAATGTTTAATCAGTGTTTTCTTTGGGGTACAGTTCACTTCTCCCTGTCGTATGACTTCTGAGTATCTATAAATGTAGAATTTTAAAGTTGATTTGTACATACTGTTTCCTTGTATAATAAAATAGTAATGAACAAATAAGTTTTGCACTTTTTTGCAGTTTTAATTTTTTATTGAAAATGACAAAAGAAACATAACATATGATACTTAATATTTATTAAAGAGTACACTGATGGGAACAATGCTAAAAGGACTAGTTTGTTTTAGACACATTTTGGCATCTTTTCTGAGTTACGGAGAAAGCTGGGGAGTATTTTTTATTTTTCCTTCACACTTTGACGGTTAAATCTCATAAGGTGCTTTTTGCATTACAAGTAGGTTAATTGTTCTATAAGAGCTTATCAGGAAGTGGAGATTAACTCAGCGTTTGCAACAAATACTTTGCTGTTGTGTGCTTGGCTCCAGAGGAGATGTAACATAGATCAGTACCTGTTGGTGTGAAGTATTTCAATGTGATACAAAAACAGTCTGTCACACCTTCTTTTCTCAGTCCTGCTCCCTCCCTCCTGCTGCCTTGTTCACCCCGCCATCCACCAAAACGCCCAGCAGGTCCCCTTCAGCCAATGAGATTCCTGAATCGTTGGGTGAGTTTTGCTGATTGGTTTCTTGCTGCGATGATGCTGAAGTGGAAACTGTGTTCATATTATTGCTCAACCCGCCGTTCGTTCCCCCATTGCTTGCCCTCATGTTGGCACTAAAGTTCCCATGGTTACTAAAATTACTGTGACTCGTACCGTTACAGAGACTTCCCGTCGTGCCAGCGCTGTTGGTGCTTGTTGCATTAATGCTGGTAGAGCTGCTGTTGGGATTACTGGGATTTGCTGCCGCTGTGCGAGTCGGGGGAGTGAACGAGAACACCCTTTCTCCTCCGCTTCCTGCCGCCCGAGCACTTGGGGGTCCGGGCTGGCTGTCAGCTGACGGGAGGGTGTCCAGAGTGAGGCGGGGAGGTGGAGGGCGGCGGGACAGCAGACCCTGTCCGGGTCTGAGTTTAGATATCGGGCAGAGTTCAGGTGGAGGGTCAGGGAAGGAGAAGGTAGGGGGACTCTGCCCCTCGCCGTCCTCACTCAGCCAGGGGAAAGCAGAGGACGGCGGTGGGGGGATATGGTTGGGGGTGTCAGGAGGCAGCACCTGTGAGCCCACCATTGGAGGAGCGAGGGAGCTGCAGCTGCGGTCCCACTCATTTTGAACTCGCCGCGCAGGTCGAGGACGGGGCACCGCCGGGGGCACACAGTGGATGGGTGTTTGCGGGCAGCTGTAGAAACCCGGTCTCTCATACAAGGGCATGGTGAAGAAGTCTGGATCTCGCTCTGGGTTCAAAGGCTGGCGGGTTTGACTCGGAGTTGATGGTGCCTCTGGGTGCAGGTACAGAGGGAAGCGACTTAGTGGAGCACCAGGACGACGGCGCAGCAGAGAAACCCGTGAGGAGCGAGGAAAGTTAGGGGAGTGGACACCAAGAAGACGACCCAGCCCTCCAATCAGCGGGGTAGAGTAGTTGGCTTCCTCATGCTCTTTGATTTGCTCCAGATTGGACTGAAACTCCATCTCCTCCTTCGGAACACTGGTTTGGGTTAAATAATAATGATAATGCATTTTATTTATAAGCACCTTTCAAAATACTCGAGGACACGTTCAAGTCACAGTTTAAAAAAACAAGCAGCAAAGTATCAAGGCACCATAAAAGCAACAAAGCAGAAACATACAATAATACTTATATACAGTAACTGATTGAGATATCATCAGTTTCAAATGCCACTTCAAAAAGGTGTCTGAAGACAGGATTTGAAGGTGGTAAGAGCAAAGTCAAGAGAGAAGTTTGTGTGAGAACAAAGATTTAATTTCCAGTAAGCAGTTGGAAAAGCAGTGGTTGGGAGAATGGAAGTAGGCTCCGTAGAAAGATAGAGCTGGGTGTCATCTGCGTAGTAGTGAACCTGGATTCCAGATTCCCTAACAAATATGAGCAAGATATAAAAAGAGATCTAAAATTTCCAAAAAAGTTGGTCAAACTGAGTGTGGCCAGAGAGATAAGATCTAAAAAGAAGCAAGAGAGGTGCCAGTGATTAAGGTTTCCGGATTAGATGGTTATGGGACGAGTAGTTAGAGTATTTAGGAATTTTGTTCCAGAAAATAAAAGCATTACTGAACCTGATATCCAGGGCTGAGCCCAGGAAGGAAGGTTTGCGGTGTTCAGCGCTGGCAGCAGTGTATGGAGGCTGAGGTTCAGACTCATTCCAGTACATATCCCTCTCAACCAGTGGCAGGCTGTCATACATCTCATCCACAGACAGCAAGGACACCTGGGAGACAACAAAAACCACAGCAAGTAGAACAAGACCATCTCAGTCCATGCTTGATGAAACAGCTTGGCCTGAATCCAAACCACTGAATGTAAATAAAAATGGTCTCAACCTCCCTGTGCACAAAAATGAAGCCAAAATATCTCGAGTACACATACTGTTATCTTGTGCTGGTGGCGTCATTTGGAGCCAGACTCTGAGCAGTGATTAGAGTTGGAAGTGGTCATGTCTAGACGGGAACTCTTTGAACTCTGCATCGTGTTTATGAGTACATGAGCACAGTATTGGAACAATGCTCAATACTGGTATGACTATCTGTGTATCCCTACTTTTTTATAGACTGGAACACACATCAGTGTGGTAAGAACTACCTAAATGACCGAATCTGATTTTAGAGTTTTGGGGAGGTTTTTTTTTAAGTGTGCTTTGATATTTTTTTAGCTTGGCACATATCCCTCAATTAACATAGAAGGGGTAGGGTTTATGACCTACACTGCAACCAGCCAACAAGGGGCGATCAAGATGTTTTGGTTTCACTATTTGGGAGCTGTTGTGTCCATATGTCAATGATCCAAACCTGTAAATTACGATCAACAAGCCAGTTGGTTTCAAAGTCGTCATCATCTTCGCCAAAAGGATTTATCAGTTGTTCAGCCACCTGAGACCAGGAACAGAAAAGACATTGATAAAATGAATATAATTTCAACAACAGCATCAGTTTGACTAGAATGAATGTGCTGTTTCTCACCTTTAGCCAACCAACATAGAAGAAAAACTGCAACAGGGTGAAAACAGGCAGGTAGAAGTCAATATCATGACCAGGGTACCCCTGAGCTGGATCCAAGAACTGACGACCAATCAGACAAGCCAGGAAGAAGCTGTAAACTGCTACTGTCGCCACCTAGTTAAGAGAGATTAGTCAAATCAGGAAGGGTTTTACAACTACTTGAGAAAATGTCACCTTAAGCGTTTGCATTGCTTTTTTTGTGATTTGATTGTGTTTTGTTTGGCCAGACTTCTACTTAAAATCAAACTGAGTTAATAATTTCAGGTACATGATTATTGCATCACAAAATATCACATTCTTTATAGATTATCAGTAGCCTAATATTAGCTCAGTGTCACTGTCATTGGTAGTGTTATTTATTCTACCATCAAGACATCTACTATATTTCAGTGCCAGCGCAGCATATCAACAAAACCTGAGTATAGACAAGAGGCAGGCTGATCCAGTCATAACCGTACAGCTTCATACACTTTGCCCGTAAACTATTCAACTCCTGAACAGAGAAAAAAAGCAGGACAGGCAAAACCAATTTGTTAAAAATGCTTCTAAAATCTGCCACAAACTGAAGTTCTTCAGGCTCTTTAGTCCTGCAGACTGATAATACATGAAGACCTACAGTGAGAATGGCTGTCAGGGCCACGTCGTTGTTGATGCGACCTTCGGTGCGAGCCCTCAGAGCGAGGCTGACGAACCACATGCAGGGAACCCAGAACTTGTTGTGAGGAGAGGGCAAGTCCTCCAGGTGCCTCAGCTCCTCAGATGTCATCAAACCTGAGAGGCACAAACACAGCATGGAAATGATTCAAAGACAGGAAGCATTTAAGATGTTTGTTAAGTTTGAACCTTCCCCATGCTGGTCAAAAACCACCACTTCATACACTTTCTTCAGGACCTTTAAAGGGTAACTTCAGTATTTTTCAACCTGGATCCCATTTTCCCATGTTGTGTCTAAATGACAAATGGAGACAACAGTTTTTGAAATTGGTCCAGTACTGAGCGAGACTGCTGCAGGGTTCAGCTGCAAATAGAGGTGTAATGTAAGCCATTCTGTTTTTCCCCGCTGTTTCTCTGATGTCTGATCTCCCTCTCACTCCTCTCCCAATACTTTCACATCTAACACCATGAATTAAGGGTTTATTTTGACCAAACCAGAGCTGGTGATCACTGGAGCAGTGGATAGACAAACCAAGACAGTTTTGGTTTTATAATAATAATAAAAATGTACTGCTTCCGAAAATGGAGACTTTGACAAGAACAATAAATTGGCTGTTACTGGTTACACAACAAAGATCTTCCTCTTTTACAAAAACATCTGTCGCTGTTGGGAACCTTTCCATCATATTGTCAAACACTTAAAATGACAATCTGAGCCTGTCAGTGGCAATACAAGCTCTGGATGTGAGGACCTACATTGACAGTGCACAATTGCCCCTCAGAATTACATTGAGCCAGTTTCGCAGCTGATGGCTGCAGTGCTTTCACTCCGTAGTGGACCAATTTCAAAAACTGTCGTTCTCATTCATAACTCCAGGTTGAAAAATACCCAAGTTACCCCTTAAATTGAGCAAACAGCAGCTTCGGATGTGGTTGTATGTGATATGACTGGCAGCTTTGGTGGTTTCATCACCACGTCATACCTGCCTGCACCAGATGCTCCATGGTGGGAAACCTCTTATAGACAGCAGTGCTGACAGAGCGGTAGATTAGCACACCAGAGAGGTTTGCATATCGCATCAGGGTTCGTCGAGTCAGCCTGGAGGCCTCGTCGGCTCCACGAACGTGACCGCCCACTAATGCTGCCAAGCGGTCAGGCCAGGGGACGTTCTCAAACTGGCCCCACCAGCGGGACACGACCAATGTGACATAGAAACCTGGCAAAGAAATGAACAAGAATTGGATGTCAACTTTTTGTGATGATTTCCAGGGACATGGTCTTAAATTGAAATTTAGTTTTAAATGCAGTAGCCTTGACATCTAAAAACAACCAGACTTAACTCACCTAGCACAAATGACACAGGGATGAGCTCTGCATAGCGGTCACAGTATATCGCCAGCTTCTCAAACAGCCTTTTCTGGTCATCATTTAACATAAACCTGGTGAAGGAAACATTCATTAGTCACTTAAAACTAAAACACAAGGAGAGCCCCGGGACAAGGACTCTGGTCTAATATAACCTTTGCTTTAGGATACAAGGCAACATATTGCTCCCACCAAGACAAAATAATATCTGCTTAGTTTGATGTTATAATGTGAACTTGTTTTGAGATTATCCTTTTGACCTTATATGAAGATATTTTTCAAGATATTATCATATCAGATATTATCAATACAGTCTAGACCAGCCCATATGCAAAGTGCCCTGAGCACGCTACTGTTATGATTTGGCACTTTACAAATAAAATTAACTTGATTTGCCATAAAACATGAAACATTTATTGCAATAACAATATGGCAACTTATCACATTAGAACAAGAACATTTTCTCATTATAAGATAAGATGGTCTGTTGTTATGACAAGAAACTTCCACATGTTGAAATGTCTAGTCTTGTTAAATAATTTGGTGGGTGTGTTTATAAGTAAACAGATATGTATATGAACAGTATCTTATTAAACATGAAATGAATCTTAAAATGACAACAACAAAAAATTGTTAGAAAAAAGAAACTGAGCAAATAATTATTTGCACGGTGGTATTATGTTTACATGTCTCACTGGCAAAACTTCTATGAACAAAAATTAAAGTTAAATTTACAATCCATAAACTATGGATCCCCTGAAGGCCCCTCAAAGTCCTACACCAGCCCCCAGATTCCAGCTCTAAACCTTGCTAAGTTTGTTGAGGAAATAAATACTCTTAAAGGACCAGTGTGCAGGATTTAGTGGCATCTAGCAGTGAGTTTGCAGACTGCACCTCATGTCACTGTAAACTAAAGCATGCAGGAGAACCTATGATGCCCACGAAACTCGCACAAAGCACAAAAACCTGTATTTAGAGCCAGTGTTTGGTTTGTCTCTTCTGGGCTACTGTAGAAACATGGTGGCCTCCGTGGAAGCGGAACCATGCTCTCTATAGATATAAACATCTCATTCTAAGGTGATGAAAACACAATAATTCTTGTTTTCAGGCGATTATACACTAACAAAAACATACTCATGAACATAACACTATATCTTCCATATTCTGCCTATAAATTCTCATAAATCTTACACACCAGAGCTCTAAATGATGTCGCCATTAGAGCTGATAAATCCTTTGGGGCCAAATTGTCCGATAATGACTTATCAAAGATAGATAAGTATCTGTATAAATGTCGGCCAATAAGTAACATGATACTGGAGTAGAGAATTGCCAAAGAAATGTTTGAGGTAATTTAGAGAAAGTGTCTCTATTTCATAGTTTCTCCACCAGAGAGCACTAATATGTTTGTTTTTCAACTGCAGAATATCTTGGGTGGAATATACCTTCGTCACAATCACTCAATAACTAAAATTACGTGATCTTTAACAAAAATAAATACCACTATCAGAGTTTTACAACTCTGAAATATCTGCACTAGCCTCAAAAATCCAGCATAGATCAGGCTATAGTCACTGTATCCCCAGACTGAAGGATATTAAACATGATTTATGTAGCTCACAGTGTTTTCCCCGAGGAATTACCTATAA